>JAPTHN010000001.1:52154931-52342538 GCA_026936325.1 Platynereis dumerilii
CGGGCCATTCTCAAATTTCGGGACAAAATGCCCTGGAAAATGTGGTAACGGAGGGGACTTTTGATGCAAAAAATCTGCATTTTGAGCAATTTAAAAATAGAAAAAAAATAAAATAAATATGTAAGTCTTATTTTCAGAAGTACTTCATCTCAGATCAATTGTATTTTTAATTAAATATCGATTTTTTGTGGTAACGGAGTGGACAGGAATGGTAACGGAGGGGACAGGAACGGTTTGGTTTTCTCTTAATAGTGGTTTCTGTTTGGGAGATAAAAAGTTTTGATGGCATTCTATTGAATCCTGTCACCCTCAGCAATATATACATAAAATTTCTTTGAAAAGGTATCACTGGTAAGCTCGGAATTGGAGGTAACGGAGGGGACATTTCAGTGGGACCAAAAAATGTTCCAATGAAAATTATGCCTTAACTTGTTGATTACCTGTTTAATGAAAATCTGCAAAGCTGTGGTAGTTTGGCGCATGTGCATCTTACGACATTGAGTGGAAATTGCTCATTAAAAACAATAGCGAGCCGAGCTATGCCTGGTAACGGAGGGGACAAAAAAATTAACATAAACTAGTGACACGTCTTTTACGTCAATTAATTCAATGAAATGAAACAAGAAAAAAGTTAGATATGATGTATATATTAATTCAAGTCTATATTCTCATGAATCGTGCATAGAAACTTTGGAAATGATGGTACTTTAGGAGGAAAATTAACACTTGATTTTGTCATGTCTGGTCCAGTGACAGGGAAAAACCACTGATTTGGCACGGATTAATGGACACAATGCACAAAAAAAAGGTCTAATAAATGACTTTTTGTTCCAAATGCAGTGGTTCTAAATAGAAATATGAATAATAGATGTGCAGTGACGCTTCAGATATCAATTGCATTCAAATTAATGTCAGGGAACTGGAGTGACGCAAATTGTCCCGAAATTTGAGAATGACCCATATTTGTGAAAAACTTCGGACGACATTTTGTGGACAACTTGTGGACAACTTGTGGACAACTTGTGGACAACCGTAGGACAACCGTAGGACACCTGCAGGACTACACAACAATATTATGCAAATAACTAAGCAATAAAAACCAGACCTTTCATTCAACATGAACCACCCAGCCTTTATTTTTGATTTGGTAAAAAAAATGCATGTTTTAATAGCGTTTTGTAAGGATTTTTCTGGGTCTTTTCAAATATTGTGCAATGTTAGACCTCAACTTTCAGTATCTCATAATATTTTCTTCACTTGTCTCAGGAGGAAGTTTGTAATTTTTTTCCAATGTTAACAGTCAGTTGCACACATCTAGATGCGTCATGAGCAAGTTGTATTCCAAATGACACATCCAGTCCTCACAGCTTAATAAAATTGACAGAATGATAATTAAGAACTTCCCTTGGGAAGTTCTTCTTGATATTGTACGGATTTGCACTTTTCCGCCGCGTTTTTGGTCATTTTTCAATGTTGAATAAAACATGGCCAAGGCAAGATATCAGAAAGCTACTTCAGCACAATATAGACACTAGAAATGCCCTTTGGTGTTTGGAATTACGCATCGGAATTACGCTTGACATGGGAATTACGGCCAATTTTCAATAAAAATTTCTCGCTCCGGTTCTGGGAAAAGTATTGACATACTTTTCCTCAAAATTTTTCCCCTGGATTCTCCAAAGAAATGCGCAGTGCGGAAAGGAATATCATCTCGCGCCTCCTAGAAAATTTTCGAGAAAAACGAGTTCGAAGTTTCGGCACCCCGAAATTTCAAGGGGTGGTGTCATGAAAAACCATGATGTAGTGGTCTGAATTTCATGTCCTGCCACTTATAATGAGTACTACCGGGGTACAGTGGAAATGCAAAAGTACGGCTCCCAAACTCCAATACTTTAGGTGCCACAGGGCCTCGAAAATTGAACTTTTGAAGGGCTGTATCTCCCTTAATATTAATCCTAGAGAAAAAACAGGACCATTTTTGCAAACCTTAGAATGTCAGCTTTGCAATGATGTATAGCAATAATCCCTAGGACGTACGGTATAGAATCGCGGTGGGCATTGAAAATTTCATGTCACTTTTTGGGCCTCCCAAAACCTATTTTGCCCAAAAAAACTATGAAGCTCCTCATGGATGTTCATGTATATTTTTTGTGTGGTACCCATTATGGACCTGCATAATGTATCCAAAGGAAAATGTTCTACTTAAAATACTTTTTGCTTGAGAATTTTTTTAATTTCAAATTTGAAATGTAGATTGCTCAGCTTCTACTTGTTCAAATGTCACGAAATTAACACCAAAAAATGTGGAAAATTATGGCCTTTTATGTGCTCCAAGGGCATATACCTTATACTAATAGCCGCATCTACAAATACAATTTTATTTATTCATTTATAACTCATGAAGTATTATTTCAAATTAAGTCCAACTAATATGGAACATTGCTTATTGTCTGCCCTATTTTTCCATGCAAGCACATCACCCTACCATGAATTTTAGAATCCAATTAAAACTCTTCCAATAATGTTTCAAACCCCTTAAAATTGATATGATATGTTGCTTATTTGTTGCCCTATTGTTTGCAAATAAGCACATATTTTTTCTATTACATTTATGATGAAATTATTACTTGTGAAATACTGCTGCAAATCACTTAAAACTGATATGACATGTTGCTGACTGTTTGCCCTATGTATGTCTAAAAGCATGCCTTCCTACCTCTTATAGTTTGTCTGTGACAAGTCATTAGGGTTAGGGTTTCAACAAAGTTCATTGCTTTCAGGGTGCCATGATGAGGCCACAGTTAACCAGACTTCCAGTAACTGGATGCCACACATATCAATGCTCAAATTATTACAACAAAGCTTCACAATGCTATGTTTCCTTTCTTACGGAATGCCACAGTTCCAGGATTTGTACACAGCCCAGCTTGCAAAGAACAATTCTTGTTTATTGCTATTGCTTAGATAATCTGCTCAGTAGCAAGCTAAATCAGCCTGATATTCCAGTCAAGCTTGTCATTGTATTGATATATGCCCACATGTTTTTATGTACTGCCAGCATGCCACTTGAAACATCTGATGTTTTAAATATGTTCAAAATAACCATCATGCTGTTTACACAGGCCTGTTACATGGGCCTGCATACATCTGCATGTATATATGTTTTATTGTATTTCTTTTTTTATACATTTCCAAGTGTGGATGAATGAATAAACTCAATGAAAAAGCAAATGTCTCATTATGTCTGCCTACAAATGTACACCACATTATTTAAGTGTGGTCCTCCAAATTCACAATTTAACAGCATGAAGGTCAATTTTCAGAAGGCAAATAGTTCACACTCCTGGCTGCATTGTGCATGAAACTTTACTCAAACCTTTGGGAATATTGCCTTGTCTACATGTATACATTTCATTGATCAATTAATAAACTGTGCATCACTTGAGAGAAGCTTGGAAATTTAATGAAGATTAAATATAAATTGAGTGTTTTATAATGGTCTGCTACTTTGATAAATCTTCTCTTTGTGAATCTTGGCTCTGTGCCAATTATCAAATTGACAGGTAAAAAGGGCCAGAAGGTGACCTCTGTGCACTCAACTGTGTTGATAACTATGTACAGATAGGAGGTGCTAGTGGTTTTACTTGAGATATATGGATGCCTCATGTATCTGGACAAACTGCTCCATGACCAAAATGTTTCAATAGCCATGGCCTTACTGTACCATTGCCCACAAAAGCCCTCCATGCTAAGAAATGTATGATTTTGTAAGTGCCACTGTTTCTGTAGTTCCTTGCACTATTGCAAGTCAGCTCGAAGTACCAACTATGGCTCTTGGCCAACCAAAACAGACTCATTAATGCCAGGGAAAGGAATCCAATGTACGGCAACAGAAAGGAAGGGAAAGGATCGAAAGGAAAGGAAGGGATTGGAAGGGAAGGGAAGTTCTTCCTTTAAATTGCTGTGCAATTTAGTATACTAGTTATAATCCCCCGCCGCTTGCGGGCGGGGGATTATATTGATATTGTTCGTTTTATTATTTATTATTCTTATTCTTATTATTCAGCTCAGGAAAACTGTGATTACTGCAAAACTATTAGAGATAACATCCTGAAACCTCAAACACAATATGTGACTCCATTGCGCGCTACTGCTTACGAAATTTCATGATCAAATTTCAAGACACTTATGATTTATGAGCAAAATACAAAAAAAATTTCCGGCGCAGGTTTCTGAGAACCTAAGCATAACTGAGACCTGTTGATTTTTTCTAAGATACCTTGACAAAGTCTCCAGTGCAGAAAGGCGTCTCGTGGAGATTTCATGAATACATTTCAAGATATGATTTTTTGAAAAATAGACATCCCGAAAACTGACCAAAATTTTTCTGAAAAACAGGGAAGGAATGCTCGTAGAGAGCTGGAAATGGGTGCCCATACAGACGTACCCCAGTGTACAAACTTCACAAAGTTACGGACTGCTCGGACAAACGGTCTGTGCGCTACGGACGCACAAAAACTCAAACTTCAAGTGGTCATATCTCAGTCCCTATTTGAGCTACAGACTAGTTTCACATATCACAAGAAAGGTCTGTTTCTCAGCTTTCCAATGGTATATAGCATTATAGTCTCATACGCACGGCGTAGAATCGCGTCGGACATTGAAAATTTCATGTCACTTTTTGCACTCACAAAAGTGTTTTAGGCTAAAAAAATCTATGAAGTACTTCATGGATGTTCATCAATAATTTATGTGGGCTACCCAGGTTGGGCCTCCATATTGTGCCAAAAGGAAATTTGCCTACATCAAATACTTTTTCCTAGAGAATTTTTTTAATTTCAAAATTGAAACGTAAATTGCTCAGCTTCTACTTATTCAAATTTCATGAAATTAATACCAAAAGATGCGTAAAAATACAGGCTTTTGACTTGCTTAAGGGCATTCACCTCACACAAACACCCTATTTTACATAGATCATTTTACATATTCAATCATAACTCATGACTTACTGCTTCAATTCAGTTACAACTCAAAAATCATGTTGCTAATTTTTTGGCCTATTTTGTGGTATAAACACATCCACCTATCTCGAAAAAAAAAAATTTTCAAACTTTTAACAGATGCATGTGGTCAGCAGTCGGGGCCATCCTGTCTCAGTGCCACCTTTTACAAGACCTAACCTTACTGTACTGTCAAAGCAGCTGAACTAGCGAATAATATACATTGTACATTGAAAGGGTATGATGCATATAGGGGTTTCACATAGGCTGTTATATTGTGTATTAGTGCAATAGACTTATTCGGGCAGGCAAGGACTATTGTAATGATGTGATGTGCCCTCTTGGAATCGAAGTTCATCCCCCAAAAACCAGGCCAGGGGACATACACAAAAATAGTGGACATGAATTTCAAAAGAAGCGTATGCAGGCCTGGGGGTAATACGGGGCCCGCGGGGGATTATCCGATATTGCCGTACGGCAATATCAGTTATACTAGTTATTATGAATTCCCCGTAGGGGAATTCATCTTGTTTTTGCTACTTTTTTTATTATTATTATGAATTCCCCGTAGGGGAATTCATCTTGTTATTGCTGATTTTGTTATTATTAAGAACTTCCCGTAGGGAAGTTCTTCTTGATATTGTACGTATTCTTATTATTCTTTATTATGAATTCCCCGCAGGGGAATTCATCTTGTTATTGCTGGTTTTATTAAGAACTTCCCGTAGGGAAGTTCTTATTGATATTGTACGTATTCTTATTATTATTATAATCCCCCGCCGCGAGCGGGGGATTATATTGATATTGTTCGTTTTATTATTATTCTTATTCTTATTCTTATTCTTATTCAGCTCAGGAAAACTGCGATTACTTCAAAACTATTAGAGATATTGGTTTACAAGTGAAGGGTAATATGCAACTCCATTGCGCGCTACTGCTTACGAAATTTCATGATCAAATTTCATGACACTTATGAGTTATGAGCAAAATATAAAAAAAATTTCCGGCGCAGGTTTCTGAGAAACTACGCATAACTGGGACCTGCTGATTTTTTCTAAGATACCTTGACAAAGTCTCCAGTGCAGAAAGGCGTCTCGTGGAGATTTCATGAATACATTTCAAGATATGATTTTTTGAAAATTGGACATCCTGAAAATTGACTGAAATTTTTCTGAAAAACAGGGAAGGAATGCTTGTAGAAAGCTGAAAATGGGTATACTTACAGACCTACTCTAGTGTACCAACTTCACAAAGTTACGGACCGCTCGGACAAACGGTCTCGGAGCTACGGACGTCCAAAAACCCAATTTTCAAGTGCTCATATCTCGGTCCCTATTTAAGCTACAGCAAAGTATCACATATCACAAGAAAGGTCTGTTTCTTAGCTTTCCAATGATGTATAGCATAATAGTATCAGACGCTCGACGTAGAATCGCGTCGGACATTGAAAATTTCATGTCACTTTTTGCGCCTAAAAAACCTTTTCGGCTCAAAAAGTCGATGAAATTCTTCATGCACGTCCATGAATATTTTATGTGGGATACCCATATCAGCCCTCCATATTATCCCCAAAGATCAATTACCTACATCAAATAGTTTTTCCTGGAGAATTTTTTGAATTTCAAAATTGAAATGTACATTGCTCCGCTTCTGGTTATTCGAATTTCATGAAATTAATACCAAAAGATGCGTAAAATTATGGCCTTTACTGTCCTCCAAGGAAAAACACCTCTTCTGAATAGCCAATTTCAAATAAATGATTTTATATATTCAATTATAACTCATGAACTATTGTTTCAGATCACTTAAAACTGAATGTACATGTTGCTAATTTTTTGCCCTTTTTTGTGGTATAAGGGCATCCTCATATCTCCAATACTTTGCTGGTAAAATCAAGCTAAAAAAATTATTCACAGATGCATGTAAGTCATATACTGTCTCACTGCCACCTTTCCCAGCAGCTGACCTTGTGCCTGCCACGACATTTCATAGGCATATGCACCAGCAAGATTACTACATTCATACATGGTATGAAGAATTCATCATGACGGATATGAACTGGAAGGACGGAGTAAGCAGGGCAGGGGAGATAAGGGGGGGCGCGGGGGATTATCCGATATTGCCGTACGGCAATATCAGTTATACTAGTTATTATTTATTATTCTTCTTTTTTTTCTTCCCACTTTTGGTCATTCTTTAAATGTTGAATAAATCATAACCTGTACAAGATATCCTCATGAAACTTTAACCACATAATGACACCATAAAAGTCCTTCACTGCTTGGAATTACGCGTGGGAATTCTGCTCGACATTGGAATTACAGGCAATATTCACCAAAACTTTTCGGCTCCAGTTTTGGGAAAACTGTCAGTCAGAATTTCATGAAATTTTTTCCTGTTAATCTGTAATGGAATATGCAGTGCGGAAAGGAGCCTAGTGGTAATAGGATGAATAGTTATGGAGAAAAAAAAGTTCAAAATTTGAGCAAATCGGAATTTCAAGGGGTGATGTCATGAAAAACCATGATTGAAAGGTCAGATTTTTATGTCCTTACAGGAATTGTTAGTACTACCAGGGTATAGTGTCCACGCAAAAGTATGGCATCCCAGGTCCAATACTTTTGGTGCCACAGGGCCCCAAAAGTTGAACATTTGAGTGGCCGTATCTTCCTTAATATTGGGACATTTTTGGAAAGCTCAGAATGTCAGCTTTCCAATGGTGTATAGCAATATCCTGTGCGACGTCCGGTTTAGAATCGCGGTGGACATTGAAAATTTTATGTCACTTTTTGGGCCGATCAAAATGTTTTTTGTAAAAAAGTGTATGAAGAACTTCATGGATGTTCATGAATAATTTATGTAGGATACCCAAGTTGGGCCTCCATATTGTACTAAAAGGACAATTGCCTACATCAAATACTTTTTCCCAGAGAATTTTTTTAATTCTAAAATTTAAGCGTAAATTGCTCTGGTTATAAATGTTCAAATCTCATGAAATTAACACCAAAAAATGCATAAAATTATGCCCTCTAGTGTGCTACAAGGATATTTTCCTCTTACCTTTAACCAATTTTACATCTAACATTTTATATATTCAATTATAACTCATTAATTATATATCAAAATCAATTAAAACTAATTTGACACATTCCTAATTTTTTGCTCTATTTTTGCATGTAAGCACAGCTCCATAACTTGCATTGTTTGTCTACAACAAGCCATTAGGGTTAGGGTTTCACCTACCATTCACTCAAAATGTATTGCTTTGAGGGTGGTACCGCTGCCCAACACACACTGGTCTCCATGCCAAGCGATGTGTGATTTCAATATATATGACTGCATACTACATGGCCTACTGCAAAATTTACCTTTTTGCCAAGTGAAACAGCTTCAGCATGGAAGGTAAGGGGATGGAAGGGGAAGCAAGGAAGGGAAAGGATTGGAAGGGAAGGGATTGCAAAGAAGGGATTGCAAGGAAGGGAAGGGATTGGAAGGGAAGGGAAGTTCTTCCTTTAAATTGCTGTGCAATTTAGTATACTAGTTAAGAACTTCCCGTAGGGAAGTTCTTATTGATATTGTACGTATTCTTATTATTCTTTATTTATTATTATTATTATGAATTCCCCGTAGGGGAATTCATCTTGTTATTGCTGATTTTGTTATTATTATTATTATTATTATTATTTTTCTACGTCCTTCAAAAAAAAATTTTGAAATGCAGATTATGAGAACAGTGATCAAAATAAAGCAAAATGGACAGAACCTCCTTACAGATTGACAGAAACACTATTATCAGAGGTAATTACATGGTGAAATTACTGCTCAATGAAGCGTAATTCCATAAAAAAAATTTTTTATTTCGTTAACGGTTTCTCAGAAACTAAGACAGATAAAGACATGGGATTTTTTTTCAAAATACCTCAGACACTTATCCAGTGCAGAAAGGAGCCTAAAGGAATTCCGTTGAAGAAATTCCAAGTTATGAATTTTTGTGCAAAATGGAATTCCCAAAAATGACATTCCAACCTCCAGAAAACATAGAAGGAATACTTGGATCAAGCTGAATTTACATGTGCATGCAGCCATACCCTAGTCTAACAATCTCACAAAATTTCGTTGTCATCGCGTAAGCGGTATCGGCGCTATGGCCGCACAAAAACTCATTTTTCAATCGCCGATATCTCGGTTGCTATTAAAGCTACAGAAAAATTAAAAACACCATCAGAAAGTTCAGTTTCTCCTCTTTCAGATGATATATAGCATTTTACTTTTTAAGGAAGTTTTTATATCTCGCGTAAGACATTGAAAATTTCATGTCTGTGTTTGGGCTCATCAAAACTTTTGGGCCCAAAAAAACTGTGAAGGTCTTCATGGATGTTCCTGAATATTTTTTTAGAGGTACCCACTATCGGCTTGCATGATGTCTCCAAAGGAAATATTTCTACTTCAAGTACTTTTTCCTTGAGAATTTTTTGAATTTCAAAATTGTAATGTAAATTGCTCAGCTTATACTCATTCAAATTTCATGAAATTAACTCCAAAAGATGCGTAAAATTAGTACCTTCACTATCCTATGAGGGCATTCACCTATTACTAATAGCCAATTTTACACTTATCATTTTCTATATCCACCTATAACTAATAAATTACACATTCAATTTAGTTAAAAGTCACATGGCATAATGCTAATTTTTCCCTCTATTTTTCCACTTAACCACAGCTCCATGACTCTTATGGTTTGCCTGCAACAACCCATTAGGGCTAGGGTTAGGCCTCAGTCAAAATGTATTGCAGTGAGGGTGGTAACATTGCTGACAACACACCTGGCTGCATGATAAGCGCTATATGAGTCAGTATGTGCAAATCTACACTGCCAAGGACCAGATTACAACCAAAACTGGCTAGGGAATGGAATGGAATGGAAGGGAAGGGTCTGGAAGGGCAGGGAATGGAAGGAAAGGGAATGGAAGGTCAGAGAATGGAAGGCAAGGAGAGGGGAGGGTAAATAGGGAGGGAATACGGGGGAGGGGAATTCATATCTTAAAATTGCTGCGCAATTTTAATTATTCTCTAGTTTATTATTATTATTATTATTATTCTTATTCTTCCAACTTTTTGACTTTTTAAAATGTTGAATAACTCCTTTACCAGAAGACATATGTCAATTTGCATGTATACAGCATTAAGGCACTGTAAAATTCCTTCTATGCTGGGAATTACACATCGGAATTCCGTTTCACATAGGAATTACAGTCGATCTTGACAAAAAATTTCCGATTCCGGTTTTGGGAAAACTGTCAATTGGAATTTCATGAAAATTTTTCCTGTTAATCTTGAATGGAATATGCAGTGCAGAAAGGAGCCTGGTGGTAATAGGGTGAATAGTTATGGAGATAAAAAAATTCAAAATTTCAAGAAACCGAAATTTTGAGGGGTGATGTCATGAAAAACCATGATTGAAATGTCAGATTTTTATGTCCTTACAGGAATTGTAAGTACTACCAGGGTATAGTGTCTGTGCAAAAGTATGGCATCCCAGGTCCAATACTTTTGCTGCCACAGGGCCTCAAAAGTCGAACATTTGATGGGCTGTATCTCCCTTAATATTGGTCCTAGAAACAAACCAGGGACATTTTTGGAAAGCTCAGAATGTCAGCTTTCCAATAATGTATAGCAATATCCTGTACCACTTCTAGTTTAGAATCGCGGTGGACATTGAAAATTTTATGTCACTTTTTGGGCCGATAAAAATGTTTTTGGTCAAAAAGTGTATGAAGAACTTCATGGATGTACATGAATAATTTATGTAGGATTCCCAGGTTGGGCCTCCATATTGTACATAAAGAACAATTGCCTACATCAAATACTTTTTCCCAGAGAATTTTTTAAATTCTAAAATTTAAACGTAAATTGCTCTGGTTATAATGGTTCAAATCTCATGAAATTAACACCAAAAAATGCATAAAATTATGCCCTCTAGTGTGCTACAAGGATATTTTCCTCTTACCTTTAATCAATTTTACATCTAACATTTTATATATTCAATTATAACTCATTAATTATATATCAAAATCAATTAAAACTAATTTGACACATTCCTAATTTTTTCCTCTATTTTTGCATGTAAGCACATCTCCATAACTCTGATGGTTTGTCTACAACAAGCCATTAGGGTTAGGGTTTCACCTACCATTCACTCAAAATGTATTGCTTTGAGGGTGGTACCGCTGGCCAATACACACTGGTCTCCATGCCAAGCGATGTGTGATTTCAATATATATGACTGTATACTACATGGCCTACTGCAAGATTTACCTTTTTGCCAAGTGAAACAGCTTCAGCATGGAAGGTAAGGGGATGGAAGGGGAAGGAAGGAAGGGAAAGGATTGGAAGGGAAGGGATTGCAAAGAAGGGATTGCAAGGAAGGGGAGGGATTGGAAGGGAAGGGAAGTTCTTCCTTTAAATTGCTGTGCAATTTAGTATACTAGTTATTATTCTTATTCTTCCAACTTTTTGACTTTTTAAAATGTTGAATAACTCCTTTACCAGAAGACATATGTCAATTTGCATGTATACAGCATTAAGACACTGTAAAATTCCTTCTATGCTGGGAATTACACATCGGAATTCCGTTTCACATAGGAATTACAGGCGATCTTGACAAAAAATTTCCGATTCCGGTTTTGGGAAAACTGTCAATTGGAATTTCATGAAAATTTTTCCTGTTAATCTTGAATGGAATATGCAGTGCAGAAAGGAGCCTGGTGGTAATAGGGTGAATAGTTATGGAGAAAAAAATATTCAAAATTTGAAGAAACCGAAATTTTGAGGGGTGATGTCATGAAAAACCATGATTGAAATGTCAGATTTTTATGTCCTTACAGGAATTGCTAGTACTACCAGGGTATAGTGTCTGTGCAAAAGTATGGCATCCCAGGTCCAATACTTTTGGTGCCACAGGGCCTCAAAAGTCGAACATTTGATGGGCTGTATCTCCCTTAATATTGGTCCTAGAAACAAACCAGGGACATTTTTGGAAAGCTCAGAATGTCAGCTTTACAGTGGTGTATAGCAATATCCTGTGCGACGTCCGGTTTAGAATCGCGGTGGACATTGAAAATTTTATGTCACTTTTTGGGCCGATAAAAATGTTTTTGGTCAAAAAGTGTATGAAGAACTTCATGGATGTCCATGAATCATTTATGTAGGATACCCAGGTTGGGCCTCCATATTGTACCAAAAGGACAATTGCCTACATCAAATACTTTTTCCCAGAGAATTTTTTTAATTCTAAAATTTAAACGTAAATTGCTCTGGTTCTAATTGTTCAAATCTCATGAAATTAACACCAAAAAATGCGTAAAATTATGCCCTCTAGTGTGCTATAAGGATATCTTCCTCTTACCTTTAATCAATTTTACATCTAACATTTTATATATTCAATTATAACTCATTAATTATATATCAAAATCAATTAAAACTAATTTGACACATTCCTAATTTTTTCCTCTATTTTTGCATGTAAGCACATCTCCATAACTCTGATGGTTTGTCTACAACAAGCCATTAGGGTTAGGGTTTCACCTACCATTCACTCAAAATGTATTGCTTTGAGGGTGGTACCGCTGGCCAACACACAATGGTCTCCATGCCAAGCGATGTGTGATTTCAATATATATGACTGAATACTACATGGCCTACTGCAAGATTTACCTTTTTGCCAAGTGAAACAGCTTCAGCGTGGAAGGTAAGGGGATGGAAGGGGAGCAAGGAAGGGAAAGGATTGGAAGGGAAGGGATTGCAAAGAAGGGATTGCAAGGAAGGGAAGGGATTGGAAGGGAAGGGAAGTTCTTCCTTTAAATTGCTGTGCAATTTAGTATACTAGTTATTATTCTTTTTCTACGTTTTTTAAAGTCATTTTTAACTGCAAATTGTGGAAAAACTAGGGAAGATAAAACCAAAAGAACACCATAGGTTTATGTTTTGGTGCTAGCACTATTTTAACCTGGAAGTACATACCGTAATTTCCTACCATTGAGGAGTAATTCCCAAAAAGGTGTTTTTCCATTTGGTTAACGGTTTCTCAGAAACTGTGACAGCAAAAGACATGGAAATTTTTTTCAGGATACCTTAGACACTTATCCAGTGCGGAAAGGAGCCTAAAGGAATTTCGTTGAAAAAATTCCAAGTTATGATTTTTTACAGAAACGGAATTCCCAAAAATCAACTGAAAAACTCTAGAAAAACTAGGAAGGAATGATCAGATTATGCTGAATTTAGGTGTGTATACAGCCCTACCCCAGTCTAACAATCCACCAAAATTTCATTGTCGTCGCGTAAGCGGTATCGGCGCTATGGCCGCGCAAAAACTCAATTTTCAATCGCCGATATCTCGGTCCCTATTAAAGCTACAAGAAAATTAGAAACACCAGTAAAAGGTTCAGTTTCTCCTCTTTCAGGTGGTATATAGCATTTTACTGTAGCTGGATTAGTACAAAATCGCGTGAGACATTGAAAATTTCATGTCGCTTTTTGGGTGCATCAAAACTTTGGGGTCCAAAAAAACTATGAAGGTTTTCATGGATGTTCATGAATAATTTTTTTGTGGTGCCCACTGTAGTCCTGCATAATGTGTCCAATGAAAAACTTTCTACTTCAAATAGTTTTTGCTTGAGAATTTTTTGAATTTCAAAATTGAAATGTAAATTGCTCAGCTTCTACTCTTTCAAATTTCATGAAATTAGCACCAAAAAATGCGTAAAATTATGCCCTTTTATGTGCTGCAAGGGCATGTAGCTGTTACCAATAACCAATTTTACATGTATGATTTTACATATTCAATTATAACTCAATAACTATTCATTACAAATCAATTACAACTAATTTGATATATTGCTAATTTTTGGGCTTATTTTTCCATTTAAGCACAATTTCCTACTTCAAGTACTTTTGCCTTGAGAATTTTTTTAATTTCAAAATTGAAATGTAGATTGCTCAGCTTCTACTCATTCAAATTTCATGTACTCAACACCAAAAACTGCGTAAAATTATGGCCTTTTATGTGCTACAAGGGCATATACCTCTTACTTATAGCCAATTTTACATATCACATTTTACATATTCAATTATAACTCATTAATTATTCATTATAATCAATTAAAACTAATTTGGCATATTCCTAATTTTTTGCCCTATTTTTCCATTGAAGCACATCTCCCTACCATAAAATTTATAATCCAATTAAAACTCTTCCAAAACTGTTTCAAATCTGTTAAAATTGATATGATATGTTGCTAATTTTTTGCCCTAGTGTTTGCAAATAAGCAGAACTTCCTACCATTAAATTTATAATAAAATTATCACTCATGAAATAATGCTTCAAATCACTTGAAACCACTTTGACATATTGCTGACTGTTTGCCCTATGTATGTATAAAAGCACATCTTCCTAGCTCTTATGGTTTGTCCGTAACAAATCATTAGGGTTAGGGTTTCATCAAAGTTAATGTTATGGTTAACTTAAATTGTATTGCTTTGAGGGTGGTATCATTGGTCACAACACACCTGGCTGCATGCTAAGCGCTATATGAGTCTGAGCAACTCTACACTTGCATGCACTGCATAGCATCCAAAAGTGGCCTGGGTATGGAATAGAAAGGGAAGGGAATGCCAGATGAGGGAACGGAAGGGGAAGGAATGGAAGAGGAGAGAATGGAAAGGAAGGCGATGGAAAGGCAGGGAATGGAAGGCAAGGAAAGGGAGGGTAAACAGGGAGGGAATACGGGGGAGGGGAATTCATATCTTAAAATTGCTGTGCAATTTTAATTATTCTCTAGTTATTATTATTCTTCCAAATTTTTCACTTTTTTAAATGTTGAATAACATCTGAACCAGAAGAGATACGTCAATTAGCACCTATACAGCATTCAGACACTATAAAATTCCTGCTATGGTGGGAATTACGCATCGGAATTCCGTTTGACATAGGAATTACAGGCGATCTTGACAAAAAATTTCTGATTCCGGTTTTGGGAAAAATGTCAGTTGGAATTTCATTAAAATTTTTCCTGTTAATCTTGAATGGATTATGCAGTGCAGAAAGGAGCCTGGTGGTAATAGGGTGAATAGTTATGGAGAAAAAAAAATTCAAAATTTGAAGAAACCGAAATTTTGGGGGGTGATGTCATGAAAAACCATGATTGAAATGTCAGATTTTTATGTCCTTACAGGAATTGTTAGTACTACCAGGGTATAGTGTCTGTGCAAAAGTATGGCATCCCAGGTCCAACACTTTTTCTGCCACAGGGCCTCAAAAGTTGAACATTTGATGGGCTGTAACTCCCTTAATATTGGTCCTAGAAACAAACCAGGGACATTTTTGGAAAGCTCAGAATGTCAGCTTTTGAATAATGTATAGCAATATCCTGTACGACTTCCGGTTTAGAATCGCGGTAGACATTGAAAATTTTATGTCACTTTTTGGGCCGATAAAAATGTTTTTGGTAAAAAAGTGTATGAAGAACTTCATGGATGTTCATGAATAATTTATGTAGGCTACCCAGGTTGGGCCTCCATATTGTACCAAAAGGACAATTGCCTACATCAAATACTTTTTCCCAGAGAATTTTTTTAATTCTAAAATTTAAACGTAAATTGCTCTGGTTGTAAATGTTCAAATCTCATGAAATTAACACCAAAAAATGCATAAAATTATGCCCTCTAGTGTGCTACAAGGATATTTTCTTCTTACCTTTAACCAATTTTACATCCAACATTTTATATATTCAATTATAACTCATTAATTATACATCAAAATCAATTAAAACTAATTTGACACATTCCTAATTTTTCCCGCTATTTTTGCACGTAAGCACATCTCCATAACTCTGATGGTTTGTCTACAACAAGCCATTAGGGTTAGGGTTTCACCTACCATTCACTCAAAATGTATTGCTTTGAGGGTGGTACCACTAACCAACACACACTGGTCTCCATGCCAAGCGATGTGTGATTTCAACATATATGACTGTATACTACATGGCCTACTGCAAGATTTACCTTTTTGCCAAGTGAAACAGCTTCAGCATGGAAGGTAAGGGGATGGAAGGGGAAGCAAGGAAGGGAAAGGATTGGAAGGGAAGGGATTGCAAAGAAGGGATTGCAAGGAAGGGAAGGGATTGGAAGGGAAGGGAAGTTCTTCCTTTAAATTGCTGTGCAATTTAGTATACTAGTTAAGAACTTCCCGTAGGGAAGTTCTTATTGATATTGTACGTATTCTTTATTAAGAACTTCCCGTAGGGAAGTTCTTATTGATATTGTACGTATTCTTATTATTATTATTATTATTATTATTTTTCTTCCCAGTTTTGGCCATTTCTTAAATGTTGCATAACTGACAAACTATAGAATGTATCTCCATGAAAGTATAACACCATAGACACAGCACAAAACTTCTTCAATGGTGGGAATTACGCATGGGAATTCCGCACTACATGGGAATTACAGCGATTTTCTATGAAAAATTTCTGCGTTCGGTTTTGAAAAAACTGTTGGTTTTTTTGGCATGAAATTTTTTCCTCATATACTACAAAGAAATGCGCAGTGCAGAAAGGAGCCTAGTGGTAAACGGCTTGATAGGTCCTGAGATAAAAAAATTCGAAGTCAAGGCAAAACGAAATTTCCAGGGTTCATGTCATGAAAAACCATGATGCAATTATCAGATTTTCATGTTCTTCAGGAAATGAGTAGTACTACTTGGGTACACTGTCTATGCAAAAGTAAGGGATCCCAGGTCCAATACTTTTGGTGCCACAAGGCCTCAAAAGTGCAACTTTTGAAGGTCTGTAACTGCCTTAATATTAAACCAAGAAGGAAAAGAAAACCATTTTCGGAAAGCTCAGAATGTTAGCTTTCCAATGGTATATAGCATTATACCCTTGGACGTCCGAGGGAAAATTTCGCTTAACAGTGAAAATTTCATGTCACTTTTTGGTCCGATCAAAACAGTTTAGGCTGTAAAAACCCATGATGTTCTTCATGGATATTCATGAATATTTTTTGTGCATTACCCAGCATAGACCTCTAGAAAACCTCCAAAGGAAATTTACCTAAATCAAATAGTTTTGGCTTGAGATTTTTTTTAATTTCAAAAATTCAAATATTCATTACTCCTTTTGTGGTAATTCAATATTCACCAAAATAATTTTAAAAGATGCGTAAAATTATGGCCTTTATTTAATTTAATGTGACCATGTACGTTTGAGCACTTTCCTATTTTACATGAATTATTTTCTATATTCAATTATAACTCATGAACTTGTCATTCAGTTTCCTTATAAGTAAAATGACATGTTCCTACATATTTGTCCTATTTTTCTGTGTAAGCACAACTTCCTACCATTAATTTGATCTTTCAATACTAACTCATCAATTAATGTTTCAATTCAGTTAAATCTAATATGACATGTAGCTGACTGCTTTCCCTATTTATATATGTAAGCACATCTTCCTAGCTCTTATGGTTGGCCTGTAATAACTCGTTAGGGTTAGGGTTTCAACAAAGTGTATTTCTTTCAGGGTGGTATCATTGCCCGAAAAGGCCTGGCTCCATGCCAAGTAATATATATCAGCAAGTATGTTATGACTGCCTGTGTTGTTCCAAGGACTATTGCAACAAAGGTCGAAGTAGCAGCAATGTTTTGCTCTTATCCAAGCAAAACAGGCTAAGCAATAGAAGGGAAAGGAATGCAAGGGAAGGAGGGGATTGGAAGGAAAGGAAGGGATTGGAAGGGAAGGGAAGTTCTTCCTTTAAATTGCTGTGCAATTTAGTATACTAGTTATTAAGAACTTCCCGTAGGGAAGTTCTTATTGATATTGTACGTATTCTTCTTTTTCTTATTATTATTATTCTTTATTATTCTTATTCTTCCAACTTTTTGACTTTTTTAAATTTTGAATAACTTCTTTACAAGAAGACATATGTCAATAAGCATCTATACAGCATTAAGACACTATAAAAGTCCTTCTATGCTGGGAATTACACATCGGAATTCCGTGTAACATAGGAATTACAGGCAATTTTCACGAAAAATTTCCGATTCCGGTTTCGGGAAAACTGTCAGTCAGAATGTCATGAAATTTTTTCCTGTTAATCTCTAATGGAATATGCATTGCGGAAAGGAGCCTAGTGGCTATACGGTGAATAGCTTTGGAGAAAAAAAAGTTCAAAATCAGGGCAAAGAGAAATTTCGAGGGATGATGTCATGAAAAACCATGATTGACATGTCAGATTTTCATGTCCTTACAGGAATTGTTGCTACTACTGGGGTATAGTGTTATCGCAAAAGTATGGCATCCTAGGACCTATACTTTTTGTGCCACAGGGCCTCAAAAGTCGAACATTTGACGGGCTGTATCTCCCTTAATATTGGTCCTAGAAAGAAAAAATGGCCATTTTCGGAAACCTCAGAATGTCAGCTTTCCATTAATATATGGCAATATGCTGTACGACGTACGGTATAGAATCGCGTCAGACATTGAAAATTTTATGTCACTTTTTGGGTCTCCCAACAACTATTTTGCCCAAAAAACTATGAAGATCTTCATGGATGTTCATGTTGATTTTTTATGTGGTGCCCAATATGGACCTGCATAATATGCCCAAAGGAATTTTCTTTACTTGAAGTACTTTATCAT
The DNA here is from genome assembly GCA_026936325.1 of Platynereis dumerilii. NCBI lineage: Eukaryota > Metazoa > Annelida > Polychaeta > Phyllodocida > Nereididae > Platynereis > Platynereis dumerilii. Next base: position 52,173,627 of record JAPTHN010000001.1, read on the forward strand.
TGAGAATTTTTTTAATTTCAAAATTGAAATGTTGATTGCTCAGCTTCTACTCATTCAAATGTCATGAAATTAACACCAAAAAATGAGTAAAATTATCCCCTTTTATGTGCTCCAAGGGCATATATCTGTCACTAATAGCCAATTTTACATTAGCAATTTCATATATCCAATTATAACTCATTAGGTATTCATTAAAATCAATTAAAACTAATTTGACTTATTGCTAATTTTTTGCTCTATTTTTCCATGTAAGCACATGTTCCTACCATGAATTTTTTTATCCTATTTAAACTCTTCCAATAATGTTTCAAATCACTTAAAATTGATATGATATGTTGCTTATTTGTTGCCTTATTGTTTGCAAATAACCTCATATTTTTTCCATTAAATTTATAATAAAATTATAACTTGTGAAATACTGCTGCAAATCACTTAAAACTAATTTGACATGTTGCTGACTCCTTGCCCTCTGTGTGTATGTAAGCACATCTTCCTAGCTCTTATGGTTTGTCCATAACAAATCATTAGGGTTAGGGTTTCATCAAAGTATTGCTTTCAGGGTGGTACCTTCGCCCACTAAAGGCCTGGCTCCATGCCAAGCGATGTATGAGTATGTGTGCCTGTTTGTGCAGTTCCATGGACTATTGCAGGGAAGGTCAAAGCAGCAGTGATGTTTTGCTCCAGGACAACCTAAACACACTATTAAGCAATGGAAAGGAAAGGAATGCAAGGAACTAGAATAGCAGAGCAGGGAAGGGATTGGAAGGAAGGGAAGGGAATAGGAAGGGAAGGGAAGTTCTTCCTTTAAATTGCTGTGCAATTTAGTATACTAGTTATTATTATGAATTCCCCGTAGGGGAATTCATCTTACTTTTGCTGGTTTTGTTATTATTATAATCCCCCGCCGCTTGCGGGGGATTATATTGATATTGTTCGTTTTATTATAATCCCCCGCCGCTTGCGGGGGATTATATTGATATTGTTCGTTTTATTATTATTATTATTCTTATTATTATTCAGCTCAGGAAAACTGTGATTACTGCAAAACTATTAGAGATAACATTCTGAAACCTCAAACACAATATGTGACTCCATTGCGCGCTACTTCATACGAAATTTCATGATCAAATTTCATGATGCTTATCAGTTATGAGGAAAATATAAAACAAATTTCCGGCGCAGGTTTCTGAGAACCTAAGCATAACTGAGACCTGTTGATTTTTTATAAGATACCTTGACAAAGTCTCCAGTGCAGAAAGGCGTCTCGTGGAGATTTCATGAACACATTTCAAGATATGATTTTTTGAAAATTGGATATCCCGAAAACTGACCAAAATTTTGTTGAAAAACAGGGAAGGAATGCTCTTAGAGAGCTGAAAATAGGTGAACATACAGATGTACCACAGTGTACCAACTTCACAAAGTTACGGACCGCTCGGACAAACGGTCTTGGCGCTACGGACGTCCAAAAACGCAACTTTCAAGTGGCCATATCTCGGTCCCTATTTAAGCTACAACAAAGTTTGACATATCACAAGAAAGGTCTGTTTCTCAGCTTTCCAATGGTGCATAGCATTATAGTCTCAGATGCGCGGCGTAGAATCGCGTCAGACATTGAAAATTTGTTGTCACTTTTTGAGCCCTTCGAAACGTTTTAGGCAGAAAAATCAATGAAGTTCTTTGTGAATGTTGATGAATATTTTTTTAATTACTCCCTGGTTATGCCTCCATACTGTCCTCAAAGGATATTTGCTTGCATCAAATTGTTTTTCCAAGAGAATTTTTTGAAATTCAAAATTGAAATGCACATTGCTCTGCTTCTACTCATTCAAATTTCATGAAATTAATACCAAAAGATGCGTAAAATTATGGGCTGCACTGTCCTCCAAGGGCATTTACTTATTACTCATAGCCAATTTAACATAAATGATTTTATATATTCAATTATATCTTGTGAATTATTATTTCAAATCACTTAAAACTCAATGTACATGTTGCTAATTTTTTGGCCTATTTTGTGATATAAGGACATCCTCCTATCTCCAATACTTTGCTGGTAAAATAAAGTACAAAAATCGTTCACAGATGCATCTTAGTCTGCTGTCGGGACTATTCTGCCTCACTGCCAGGTTTTGCTCCCCAGCACCAGCATTATGCCATGCAAAGAGCAGCACACTCAAACACGCGCATCAACAATAAGGTACAGGCTTACGCCTATCATGACAGGGGAATGATACACGTTGAAGGGAAAGGCCTTTGTAAGCGTTGCGTGAAAAGGCATATATGTCCTATATTAATGCACTGAAACACCTTAATAGTATGAGCATACACACAAATAATGGACATGAATTGAAAAAGAAGAGTATACAGGCCTGGGGGTCATACGGGGCCTGCGGGGGATTATCCGATATTGCCGTACGGCAATATCAGTTATACTAGTTATTATTATTATTCTTATTATTATTCAGCTCAGGAAAACTGTGATTACTGCAAAACTATTAGAGATAACATCCTGAAACCTCAAACACAATATGTGACTCCATTGCGCGCTACTTCACACGAAATTTCTTGATCAAATTTCATGATACTTATGAGTTATGAGGAAAATATAAAACAAATTTCCGGCGCAGGTTTCTGAGAACCTAAGTATAACTGAGACCTGTTGATTTTTTGTAAGATACCTTGACAAAGTCTCCAGTGCAGAAAGGCGTCCTGTGGAGATTTCATGAATACATTTCAAGATATGATTTTTTGAAAAATAGACATCCCGAAAACTGACCAAAATTTTTTCTAAAAACAGGGAAGGAATGCACTTAGAGAGCTGAAAATGGGTGCACATACAGACCTATCCCAGTGTACAAACTTCACAAAATTACGGACTGCTCGGACAAACGGTCTCTGCGCTACGGACGCACAAAAACTCAAACTTCAAGTGGCCATATCTCGGTCCCTATGGCAGCTACAGACTAGTTTCACATATCACAAGAAAGGTCTGTTTCTCAGCTTTCCAATGATGTATAGCATTATAGTCTCAGACGCACGGCGTAGAATCGCGTCAGACATTGAAAATTTGTTGTCACTTTTTGCACTCACAAAAGTGTTTTAGGCTAAAAAATCTATGAAGTACTTCATGGATGTTCATCAATAATTTGTGTTGGCTACCCAGGTTGGGCCTCCATATTGTGGCAAAAGGAAATTTGCCTACATCAAATACTTTTTCCTAGAGAATTTTTTTAATTTCAAAATTGAAACGTAAATTGCTCAGCTTCTACTTATTCAAATTTCATGAAATTAACACCAAAAGATGCGTAAAAATACAGGCTTTTGACTTGCTTAAGGGCATTCACCTCACACAAACACCCGATTTTACATAGATCATTTTACATATTCAATCATAACTCATGACTTACTGCTTCAAATCAGTTACAACTCATAAATCATGTTGCTAATTTTTTGGCCTATTTTGTGGTATAAACACATCCACCTATTTCGAAAAAAAAAAATTTCAAACTTTTAACAGATGCATGTGGTCTGCAGTCGGGGCCATCCTGTCTCAGTGCCACCTTTTACAAGAACTAACCTTACTGTACTGTCAAAGCAGCTGAACTAGCGAATAATATACATTGTACATTGAAAGGGTATGATGCATATAAGGGTTTCACATAGGCTGTTATATTGTGTATTAGTGCAATAGACTTATTAGGGCAGGCAGGGACTATTGTAATGATGTGAAGTGCCCTCTTGGAATCGAAGTTCATCCCCCAAAAACCAGGCCACGGGACATACACAAAAATAGTGGACATGAATTTCAAAAGAAGCGTATGCAGGCCTGGGGGTAATACGGGGCCCGCGGGGGATTATCCGATATTGCCGTACGGCAATATCAGTTATACTAGTTATTATAATCCCCCGCTCGCGCAGCGGCGGGGGATTATATTGATATTCTTCGTTTTACTATTATTATTATTATTCTTATTATTCAGCTCAGAAAAAGTGTGATTATTTCAAAACTATTACAGATACTACGTTACAAGTCAAGGGTAATGTGCAACTCCATTGCGTGCTACTTTACACGAAATTTCATGATCAAATTTCATGACACTTATGAGTTATGAGCAAAATATAAAACAAATTTCCGGCGCAGGTTTCTGAGAACCTAAGCATAACTGAGACCTGTTGATTTTTTCTAAGATACCTTGACAAAGTCTCCAGGTCTGAAAGGCGTCTCGTGGAGATTTCATGAACACATTTCAAGATATGATTTTTTGAAAAATAGACATCCCGAAAACTGACCAAAATTTTTCTGAAAAACAGAGAAGGAATGCTCGTAGAAAGCTGAAAGTAGGTACACTTACAGACCTACCCTAGTGTACCAACTTCACAAAGTTACGGACCCCTCGCACAAACGGTCTCGGCGCTACGGACGTTCAAAAACTCAAACTTCAAGTCGCCATATCTCAGTCCCTATTTGAGCTACAGACTAGTTTTACATATCACAAGAAAGGTCTGTTTGTTAGCTTTCCAATGGTGTATAGCATTATAGTGTCAGACGCGCGGCGTAGAATCGCGTCAGACATTGAAAATTTTATGTCACTTTTTAGGTCCAAAAAATCTTTTCGCCTCAAAAAGTCAATGAAATTCTTCATGCATGTCGTTGAATATTTTATGTGGGTTACCCATGTCAGCCCTCCATACTGTCCCCGAAGATCAATTATCTACAGCAAATAGTTTTTCCTAGAGAATTTTTTAAATTTCAAAATTGAAATGTACATTGCTCAGCTTCTGGTTGTTCAAATTTCATGAAATTAATACCAAGAGATGCGTAAAATTATGCCCTTTACTGTCCTCCAAGGGAATATACCTCTCCTGAATAGCCAATTTCAAATAAATGATTTTATATATTCAATTATAACTCATGAACTATTGTTTCAGATCACTTAAAACTGAATGTACATGTTGCTAATTTTTTGCCCTATTTTGTGGTATAAGGGCATCCTCCTATCTCCAATACTTTGCCGGTAAAATAGAGCTAAAAAAATAATTCACAGATGCGTGTTAGTCAGCCGTTGGGTATATACTGTCTCACTGCCACCTTTCCCAGCAGCTGACCTTGTGCCTACCACGACATTTCATAGGCATATGCACCAGCAAGATTACTACGTTCATACATGGTATGAAGAATTCATCATGACGGCCATGAACTGGAAGGAGGGAGTAAGCAGGGCAGGGGAGACAAGGGGGGCGCGGGGGATTATCCGATATTGCCGTACGGCAATATCAGTTATACTAGTTATTATTATTATTATTCAGCTCAGGAAAACTGTGATTACTACAAAACTATTAAAGATCCTGTTTTACAAGTCAAGGGTAGTATGCGACTCCATTGCGCGCTACTTCATACGAAATTTCATGATCAAATTTCATGATGCTTATGAGTTATGAGGAAAATACAAAAAAAATTTCCGGCGCAGGTTTCTGAGAACCTAAGCATAACTGAGACCTGTTGATTTTTTGTAAGATGCCTTGACAAAGTCTCCAGGTCTGAAAGGCGTCTCGTGGAGATTTCATGAACACATTTCAAGATATGATTTTTTTAAAATTGGATATCCCGAAAACTGACCAAAATTTTTTTGAAAAACAGGGAAGGAATGCTCTTAGAGAGCTGAAAATGGGTGAACATACAGATGTACCACAGTGTACCAACTTCACAAAGTTACGGACCGCTCGGACAAACGGTCTTTGTGCTACGGACGTCCAAAAAGTCAAACTTCAAGTGGCCATATCTCAGTCCCTATTTGAGCTACAACAAAGTTTGACATATCACAAGAAAGGTCTGTTTGTCAGCTTTCCAATGATGTATAGCATGATGGTGTCAGACGCGCGGCGTAAAATCGCGTCAGACATTGAAAATTTGTTGTCACTTTTTGAGCCCTTCGAAAAGTTTTAGGCTGAAAAATCAATGAAGTTCTTTGTGAATGTTGATGAATATTTTTTTACTTATTCCCTTGTTATGCCTCAATACTGCCCTCAAAGGAAATTTGTCTCCATCAAATGGTTTTTCCAGGAGAATTTTTTGAAATTTCAAATTGAAATGCACATTGCTCTGCTTCTACCCATTCAAATTTCATGAAATTAATACCAAAAGATGCGTAAAATTATGGGCTGCACTGTCCTCCAAGGACATTTACCTATTCCTCATGGCCAATTTAACATAAATGATTTTATATATTCAATTATAACTTGTGAATCATTATTTCAAATCACTTAAAACTCAATGCACATGTTCCTAATTTTTCGGCCTATTTTGTGATATAAGGACATCCTCCTATCTCCAATACTTTGCTGGTAAAATAAGGTACAAAAATCGTTCACAGATGCATGTTAGTCAGCATTCGGTTGCATTCTGTCTCACTGCCACCTTTCCCAATAGCTGACCTTCTTCAACAATCGCAGCTAGCCGCTCTGAACTGTCAAGTGCATATCTAATGTCAACAAAACCATGTAGAGTGTAACATTTACATTGGAATGATATACATTGCTCCTTGAGAGGGCATCATGCGTAAGGGTTTCCTCATTGGGTTTTACATCCTGTATTTGTGCTTAAACTCATTAAGGCATACAGGCACTACAGTAATGATGCTAGCACACTCTTGGAATAGAACTTCATTCCCTACAAAGCGGGCCAGGTTAATACACAAAAATAATGGACATGAATTGGCAGAGAAGAGTATGCAGGGCTCGGGTCATACGGGGCCCGCGGGGGATTATCCGATATTGCCGTACGGCAATATCAGTTATACTAGTTAAGAACTTCCCGTAGGGAAGTTCTTATTGATATTGTACGTATTTGTTGTTATTATTATTATTATTCTTTCACGTTTTCAGTTTTTCAAAGTTGAATAAATCATTGGTAAGGAAAGATATCTACATAAAACTTGGACATCATACAGACACCGTGAAACTTTCTAAATGCTGTGAATCACGCATCGGAATTACGCCTGACATGGGAATTACAGGGATTATACATTTAAAGTTTTGTCACTCTGTTCAGAGAAAACTGCTAGTTGGATTATTGTGAAATTTTTTCCTCATGTTCTCCAAAGGAATGCGCAGTGCAGAAAGGATTTTCATGGAATTCCATAGACAAAAATTTCAAGCTATGAATTTTTACAAAAACGGAATTCCCAAAAATCACGAGAAAATCTCCAGGAAACTAGGAAGGAATGCTCAGATCATGATGATTTTAGGTGTGTATAGAGCCCTGCCCCAGTCTAACAATCCCACAAAATTTTGTTGTCGTCGCGTAAACGGTATCGGCGCTACGGCCGCACAAAAATGCAATTTTCAATCGCCGATATCTCGGTTCCTATTAAAGCTACAGAAAAATTAAAAACATCATCAGAAAGTTCAGTTTCTCCTCTTTCAGATGATGTATAGAACGTTACTGTACCTGCTTTAGTATAGAATCGCGTCAGACATTGAAACTTTTATGTCACTTTTTTGGCCTCCCAAAACCTATTTTGCTCAAAAAAACTATGAAGCTCATCATGGATGTTCATGTTTATTTTTTTAGAGGTACCCATTGTGGCCCTGCATAATATGTCCAAAGGAAATTTTTCTACTTCAAATACTTTTTCCTTGAGAATTTTTTTCATTTCAAAATTCTAATGTAGATTGCTCAGCTTCTACTCATTCAAATGTCATGAAATTAACATCAAAAAATGCGTAAAATTATGCCCTTTTATGAGCTCCAAGGGCATATACCTCTCACTAATAGCCAATTTTACATATCACATTTTACATATTCAATTATAACTCATTAAGTATTCATTAAAATCAATTAAAACTAATTTCACATATTGCTAATTTTTTGCTCTATTTTTCCATGTAAGCACATGTTCCTACCATGAATTTTTTTATCCTATTTAAACTCTTCCAATAATGTTTCAAATCACTTAAAATTGACATGATATGTTGCTTATTTGTTACCTTATTGTTTGCAAATAACCTCATATTTTTTCCATTATATTTATAATGAAATTATAACTTGTGAAATACTGCTGCAAATCACTTAAAACTAATTTGACATGTTGCTGACTGCTTGCCCTCTGTGTGTATGTAAGCACATTTCCTAGCTCTAATGGTTTGTCCATAACAAATCATTAGGGTTAGGGTTTCATCAAAGTATTGCTTTCAGGGTGGTACCATCGCCCACAAAAGGCCTGGCTCCATGCCAAGCGATGTATGAGTATGTGTGCCTGTTTGTGCATTTCCGTGGACTATTGCAGGCAAGGTCAAAGCAGCAATGATGTTTCGCTCCAGGACAACCTAAACACACTATTAAGCAATGGAAAGGAAAGGAATGCATGGAACTAGAATAGCAGGGCAGGGAAGGGATTGGAAGGAAGGGAAGGGATGGGAAGGGAAGGGAAGTTCTTCCTTTAAATTGCTGTGCAATTTAGTATACTAGTTATTAAGAACTTCCCGTAGGGAAGTTCTTATTGATATTGTACGTCTTTATTATTATTATTATTCTTCTTTTTCTTCCGCCGCATTTTGGTGATTCCTTAAATGTTAAATAACTCCTGAACAAAGTATTATTTCCTCATAAAAAGTATTACACAATATTGACAGTCCAAAATTCCTTCTATGCTGGGAATTACACATCGGAATTCCGTTTGACATAGGAATTACAGGCAATCTTGACCAAAAATTTCTGCTTCCGGTTTTGGGAAAACTGTCAGTCAGAATTACATGGAATTTTTTCTTGTTAATCTGTAATGGAATACCCAGTGCGGAGAGGAGCCTAGTGGTAATAGGATGAATAGTTATGGAGAAAAAAAAGTTTAAAATTCGAGCAAACCGGAATTTCGAGGGGTGATGTCATGAAAAACCATGATTGGAATGTCAAATTTTTATGTCCTTACAGGAATTGTTAGTACTACCAGGGTATAGTGTCTGTGCAAAAGTATGGCATCCCAGGTCCAATACTTTTGGTGCCACAGTTAGTCAAAAGTCGAACATTTGATGGGCTGTATCTCCCTTAATATTTGTCCTAGAAACAAAAAATGGCCATTTTTGGAAACCTCAGAATGTCAGCTTTCCATTGATATATAGTAATATGCTGTACAACGTCCGGTATAGAATCGCGTCAGACATTGAAAATTTTATGTCACTTTTTGGGTGTCCTGACACATATTTTGCCCAAAAAAACTATCAAGTTCTTCATGGATGTTCATGTTGATTTTTTGTGTGGTGCCCAATATGGACCTGCATACTATGCCCAAAGGAATTTTCTCTACTTGAAGTACTTTATCAGTGAGAATTTTTTTAATTTAAAAATTAAAATGTAGATTGCTCAGCTTCTACTCATTCAAATGTCATGAAATTAACACCAAAAAATGCGTAAAATTATGTCCTTTTATGTGCTCCAAGGGCATATATCTGTCACTAATAGCCAATTTTACATTAGCAATTTCATATATCCAATTATAACTCATTAAGTATTCATTAAAATCAATTAAAATTAATTTGACTTATTGCTAATTTTTTGCTCTATTTTTCCATGTAAGCAAATATTCCTACCATGAATTTTTTTATCCTATTTAAACTCTTCCAATAATGTTTCAAATCACTTAAAATTGATATGATATGTTGCTTATTTGTTGCCCTATTGTTTGCAAATAACCTCATATTTTTCCCATTAAATTTATAATTAAATTATAACTCGTGCAATACTGCTGCAAATCACTTAAAACTAACTTGACATGTTGCTGACTGCTTGCCCTCTGTGTGTATGTAAGCACATCTTCCTAGCTCTTATGGTTTGTCCATAACAAATCATTAGGGTTAGGGTTTCATCAAAGTATTGCTTTCAGGGTGGTACCATCGCCCACAAAAAGGCCTGGCTCCATGCCAAGCGCTATATGAGTATGTGTGCCTGTTTGTGCAGTTCCATGGACTATTGCAGGCAAGGTCAAGCAGCAGTGATGTTTTGCTCCAGGACAACCTAAACACACTATTGAGCAATGGAAAGGAAAGGAATGCAAGGAACTAGAATAGCAGGGCAGGGAAGGGATTGGAAGGAAGGGAAGGGATAGGAAGGGAAGGGAAGTTCTTCCTTTAAATTGCTGTGCAATTTAGTATACTAGTTATTATTATTTTTCTACGGATTTTCAAATTTTCAATGTCGAATAAATCATAACCTGCCTCACATATCTGAAATTAAGCAATTGCAACATAAAAACACCATGATACACTTTATGTGTCTGGAATTACACATCGGAATTCCCAACGACATCGGAACTACAGGCATTTTGCTTAAAAATTTTGGGTTCACCGATTTGAGAAAACCAGTAATTGATTTATCATGAATATTTTTTTATATACTGTCCAAGGAAGTCCGCAGTGCAGAAAGGAGTCTAGAGGAATTCCGTTGAAGAAATTCCAAGTTATGATTTTTTGAAAAAATGGAATTCCGAAAAATGACATTCCAATCTCCAGAAAACAAGGAAGGAATGCTCAGATTAAGCTGAATTTATATGTGTATACAGCCCTACCCTAGTCTAACAATCTGACCGAATTTTGTTATCCCAGGTCTAATACTTTTTGTACCACAAGGCTGCAAAAGTTGATTTTTTGCAGGCCCGTATCTCCCTTAATATTAATCCTAAAATAAAAAAATTGACATTTCTGAAAACCTGAGAATGTCAGCTTTCCAATGGTGTATAGCAACATCCTCTAGGACGTACGGTATAGAATCGCGTCAGACATTGAAAATTTTATGTCACTTTTTGGGCCTCCCAAAGCCTATTTTGCCCAAAAAAACTATGAAGCTCTTCATGAATGTTCATGTCGATTTTTTAAGTGGTACCCTTTATGCATCTCCATAATGTGTCCAAAGGAATTTGTTCTACTTGGAGTACTTTTTCCTGGAGAATTTTTTACATTTCAAAATTCAAATGTAGATTGCTCAGCTTCTACTCATTCAAATGTCATGAAATTAACACCAAAAAATGCGTAAAATTATAGCCTTGTATGTCCTCCAAGAACATTTACCTATTGCTTATAGCCAATTTTACATGAGCAATTTCACATATTCAATTATAACTCATTAATTATTCATTAAAATCAATTAAAACTCATTTGGCATATTACTAATTTTTTGCCCTATTTTTCCATGTAAGCACATCTCCCTACCATCAATTTTATCATCCAATTAAAAGTCTTCCAATAATGCTTCAAATCACTTAAAATTGATATGATATGTTGCTTATTTGTTGCCCTATTGTTTGCAAATAAGCACATATTTTTTCCATTAACTTTATAATTAAATTACAACTTGTGAAATACTGCTGCAAATCACTTAAAACTAATTTTACATGTTGCTGACTGCTTGCCCTCTATATATATGTAAGCACATCTTCCTAGCTCTTATGGTTTGTCCGTAACAAATCATTAGGGTTAGGGTTTCATCAAAGTTAAGGTTACGATTAAGTCAAATTGTATTGCTTTGAGGGTGGTATCATTCCTCACAACACACCTGCCTGCATGCTAAGCGCTATATAAGTCAGTATGTGCACATCTACACTCTCATTGACTGCCTAGCGACCAAAAGAAGCCTGGCAATCCAAATGGCAAAGGAAGGAATGGAAGAAGAGGGCATGGAAGGGGAGGGAATGGAAGAGGGTTGATTGGAAAGGGGATGGAAGGGAAGGGAATGGAAGGCAAGGAAAGGGAGGGTATAAGGGAGGGAATACGGGGGATGGGAATTCATATCTTAAAATTGCTGTGCAATTTTAATTATTCTCTAGTTATTATTCTTATTCTTCCAACTTTTTCACTTTTTTAAATTCTGAATAACTTCTTTACAAGACGACATATGTCAATTAGCATCTATACAGCATTAAGACACTATAAAATTCCTTCTATGCTGGGAATTACACATCGGAATTCCGTTTGACATAGAAATTACAGCCAATCTTCACAAAAAATTTCCGATTCCGGTTTTGAGAAAACTGTCAGTCAGAATTTCATGAAATTTTTTCCTGTTAATCTCTAATGGAATATGCAGTGCAGAAAGGAGCCTAGTGGCTATAGGGTGAATAGTTATGGAGAGAAAAAAGTTCAAAATCTGAGCAAACCGAAATTTCGAGGGGTGATGGCATGGAAAACCATGATTGAACAGTCAGATTTTGATTTCCTTACAGGAATTGTTAGTACTACCAGGGTATAGTGTCTATGCAAAAGTATGGCATCTCAGGTCCAATACTTTTGCTGCCACAGGGCCTCAAAAGTCCAACTTTTGATGGGCTGTATCTCCCTTAATATTGGTCCTAGAAACTAACCAGGGACATTTCTGGAAAGCTCAGAATGTCAGCTTTCCAGTGGTATATAGCAATATCCTGTGCCACGTCCGGTTTAGAATCGCGGTGGACCTTGAAAATTTTATGTCATTTTTTGCCCTGTCAAAACCTATTTTGCCCAAAAAAACTATGAAGTTCTTCTTGGATGTTCATGTATATTTTTTGTGGGGTACCCATTGTGGGCCTGCATATTGCCTCCAAATGACATTGTTCTACTTCAAATACTTTTTCCCTGAGAATTTTTTTTATTTCAAAATTCAAGTGTACATTGCTCAGCTTCTACTGATTCAAATTTCATGAAATTAACACCAAAAAATGCGTAAAATTATGCCCTTTTATGAGCTCCAAGGGCATATACCTTTCACTAATAGCCAATTTTACATTAGCAATTTCACTTATTCATTTATTACTCATTAAGTATTAATTAAAATCAATTAAAACTAATTTGACATATTCCTAATTTTTTGCTCTATTTTTCCATGTAAGCACATCTCCCTACCATGACGTTTTTTGTCCTATTTAAACTCTTCAAATAATGTTTCAAATCACTTCAAAATGATATGATATGTTGCTAATTTGTTGCCCTATTGTTTGCAAATAACCACAACTGCCTCCCATTAAATTTATAATTAAGTTATAACTTGTGAAATACTGCTGCATATCACTTAAATCTAATTTGACATGTTGCTGACTGCTTGCCCTCTGTGTGTATGTAAGCACATCTTCCTAGCTCTTATGGTTTGTCCGTAACAAATCATTAGGGTTAGGGTTTCATCAAAGTATTGCTTTCAGGGTGGTACCATCGCCCACAACAAAAGGCCTGGCTCCATGCCAAGCGAAATATGAGTAAGTATGCCTGTTTGTGCAGTTCCATGGACCATGCAGGGAAGGTCATAGCAGCAGTTTCGCTCCAGGACAACCTAAACACACTATTAAGCAATGGCAAGGAAAGGAATGCAAGGAACTAGAATAGCAGGGCAGGGAAGGGATTGGAAGGAAGGGAAGGGAGAGGAAGGGAAGGGAAGTTCTTCCTTTAAATTGCTGTGCAATTTAGTATACTAGTTATTCTTATTCTTCCAACTTTTTGACTTTTTAAAATTTGGAATAACTTCTTTATCAGAAGACATATGTCAATTAGCATATATACAGCATTAAGACACTATAAAATTCCTTCTATGCTGGGAATTACACATCGGAATTCCGTTTGACACAGGAATTACAGGCAATCTTCACGAAAAATTTCCGAGTGCGGTTTTGGGAAATCTGTCAGACAGAATGTCATGAAATTTTTTCCTGTTAATCTCTAATGGAATATGCATTGCAGAAAGGAGCCTAGTGGCTATACGGTGAATAGCTTTGGAGGAAAAAAAGTTCAAAATCGGAGCATAGAGAAATTTCGAGGGGTGATGTCATGGAAAACCATGATTGAAATGTCAGATTTTTATGTCCTTACAGGAATTGTTGCTTCTACTGGGGTGTAGTGTCAGTGCAAAAGTATGGCATCCCAGGGCATATACTTTTTGTTCCACAGGGCTTCAAAAGTCGAACATTTGACGGGCTGTATCTCCCTTAATATTAATCCTAGAAAGAAAAACTGGCCATTTTTGGAAACCTCAGAATGTCAGCTTTCCATTGATGTATAGTAATATGCTGTACGACGTACGGTATAGAATCGCGTCAGACATTGAAAATTTTATGTCACTTTTTGGGTGTCCCGACACATATTTTGCCCAAAAAAACTATGAAGGTCTTCATGGATGTTCATGTTGATTTTTTATGTCGTGCCCAATATGGACCTGCATAATATGCCCAAAGGAATTTTCTCTACTTGAAGTACTTTATCATTGAGAATTTTTTTAATTTCAAAATTAAAATGTAGATTGCTCAGCTTCTACTTATTCAAATGTCATGAAATTAACACCAAAAAATGCGTAAAATTATGCCCTTTTATGTGCTCCAAGGGCATATATCTCTCATTAATAGCCAATTTTACATTAGCAATTTCATATATCCAATTATAACTCATTAAGTATTCATTAAAATCAATTAAAACTAATTTCCCTTATTGCTAATTTTTTGCTCTATTTTTCCATATAAGCACATATTCCTACCATGAATTTTTTTATCCTATTTAAACTCTTCCAATGTTTCAAATCACTTAAAATTGATATGATATGTTGCTTATTTATTGCCTTATTGTTTGCAAATAACCTCATATTTTTTCCATTAAATTTATAAGTAAATTATAACTTGTGAAATACTGCTGCAAATCACTTAAAACTAATTCGACATGTTGCTGACTCCTTGCCCTCTGTGTGTATGTAAGCACATCTTCCTAGCTCTTATGGTTTGTCCATAACAAATCATTAGGGTTAGGGTTTCATCAAAGTATTGCTTTCAGGGTGGTACCATTGCCCACAAAAGGCCTGGCTCCATGCCAAGCGATGTATGAGTATGTGTGCCTGTTTGTGCAGTACCATGGACTATTGCAGGGAAGGTCAAAGCAGCAGTGATGTTTCGCTCCAGGACAACCTAAACACACTATTAAGCAATGGAAAGGAAAGGAATGCAAGGAACTAGAATAACAGGGCAGGGAAGGGATTGGAAGGAAGGGAAGGGATAGGAAGGGAAGGGAAGTTCTTCCTTTAAATTGCTGTGCAATTTAGTATACTAGTTATTATTATTAAACTTCACCTATTACATAGGTGAAGTTTCTTGTTTTCGTAAGTATTATTATTATTATTCCAGACAAAAATTTCTTCAAAAAAATCTCAAAAAAATCACATATGGAGTTTTACATGACCATATTACACTGTCAAAATCGGAATGACCTTGACCCATTTTTCAAGGTCACAGGCCACTTCAAAGTCAGTTTTTTCACTTACTTTAAGTTATCATATCACACAAAATTACAGGCAAATTTCATTTTTCCATTTAAATTACACGTCCTACATGTAAATTACATAATCTGACCCAATTTCAAGAAAGTAGGTCAAGGTCAATATTGTACAGGTGCCATTTCACTCTCAGAGGTTTGCGCACGGGATGTCAGAATCCGCAAGTCACAGAGTTACAAGCATGACACCAAAAGTTGCCCGAATAACTTACGCATTGCGGAAAGGACTGTGGTGATGATGCCATACTTAGTTTTTGAGTTACGTAATTTTAAAGATTGACCGCGTCATCAAAACAGGTGACCTTGGGTGTCTCACCTTGAAATATCGATTTTAGGCCATTACAATGTATAGTGAACCCCCCCAAAGTAGCCCCCAAAACCCCCATATCCACCTTCAAATTTGACCTTGACCTCATTTTTCAAGGTCATTTGGCTCTTCAAAGTGCAAAAAGTGCTTATTTTCAAAAATTCTGAAAATTATGTTTTTTTCAAGATATCACCTTGATATATTATCTCTAGACAGACAATAATATGTGCATTTAGAATATGTAATCCAAAGTCCTCTAACATTTTACCTTAATTTTCCACAAAATTCCAAATATCGCAATTCGGAGAACGTTGAAAAATGACAAATTGTTGCGTTTTTGACATGGAAATATCGATTTGAGAGAGTTACAATAATTAATTGATCCCCCCATTTTTGCATCCTGATTCTGAAAATTATATTTGTTTTGACCTAGAAACTTATTTTCAAGGTCAAATTCAAGGTCAAACATGATGAAAAATTGTACTATTTTGACATTTGATTTTTTTACACAGGCAAGGAATCAAAATATTGTTACAAAAATGTCACACAAACTTGCTACCATAGTCTAGAGGCAGCGTATAAATTTTCAAGGTCCTCAGATTAACCTACATTAGACCGTAAAGGTCACAAGGTCAAAAAATTAGGGAAAAATTAACGATATTTTTTCACATTTCTCAATGATAGCGTTATTTCGATCGGCTGTAGCTCCGGTCCTAATTAAGTTACAGAGAATCTGAAAACAGATTCGGAAAGACCAAATTCTCCTCTAGTTTTTGTTTTCTGAACTTTTTGTCGTAGCTCTGACGGTTTAAAAGATCGCCGGACCATGAAAATTTCATGTTTTTTGTCAAATTTTCACAATTTATCATCATTTTGACAAGGAAATAATCATTTTGTTTCAATGAAGCTATTTGAGCATACTTTCATCTTTCGTTCACATAATCCTGCCAAGTTATATATGTTTCCATTGAACCGTTAGGGTTCTAGAGTAATTTTAAGTGAAAAACAACATTTTTTCAGAAATTTCCTAAGTCCACATTTCTGAATTGTACCATAATTTCAATCGGCCTTATCTCCGGTCCTAATAAAGTTACAGAGAATCTGAAAATAGATTTGGAAAGGCCAAATTCTTCTCTAGTTTCCATATATTGAACATTTTGTCGTAGCTCTGACGGTTTAAAAGATCGCCGGACCCTGAAAATGTCATGTTTTTTGTCAAATTTTCACAATTTATCAATTTTTTGACAGGGACGGAATCATCCTTTTGTGATGAACCTGTCTAGACATATTTCTAACTTCTATTTACATAATCCTGCAAAGTTATATATATCCTCATTGAACCGTATTGGTTCTAGAGTGATTTCCAGTTAAAACTGCATATTTTCAGGAATATCTTAAAGCAGGGGCGTAGCCAGAAAGTAGGAAAGGGGGGGGTTTGTCCCAGATGACCTTGGCGAGGCCCGCAGGGCCAAAGCCTATTCGGCAGGGGGTCTGGGGGCCGCTTTAGGCCCCCAGAAGCCAACGGATTTTATTTTGCCGGATATTGCTTCTGAGCTGTTATGAGGCTATTATTTTGTCATGGAAGGTCTAGTATAAAAAGCTAAAAATGCTGGTTTTTCAAAACATTTCTGTCATTTACCACTGACGACTTCTGATTTCGACACACAGTTGAATTTGACCTGCACAACGGGGAGCTCTCAAGTTCATCTTATGTGTTCACCACTTGGGAGTGTAATTCGTTGTAGTGTCAGCTAAAATGTCAACAACTTACTGGACTGATTTGGATCACTTGCCAGGCAGGTTAATGAGTGTCAAATTCAGCTGTCATGCCAAAATTCAGGGGCGTAGCCAGAAAGTAGGAAAGGGGGGGGTTTGTCCCAGATGACCTTGGCGAGGCCCGCAGGGCCAAAGCCTATTCGGCAGGGGGTCTGGGGGCCGCTTTAGGCCCCCAGAAGCCAACGGATTTTATTTTGCCGGATATTGCTTCTGAGCTGTTATGAGGCTATTATTTTGTCATGGAAGGTCTAGTATAAAAAGCTAAAAATGCTGGTTTTTCAAAACATTTCTGTCATTTACCACTGACGACTTCTGATTTCGACACACAGTTGAATTTGACCTGCACAACGGGGAGCTCTCAAGTTCATCTTATGTGTTCACCACTTGGGAGTGTAATTCGTTGTAGTGTCAGCTAAAATGTCAACAACTTACTGGACTGATTTGGATCACTTGCCAGGCAGGTTAATGAGTGTCAAATTCAGCTGTCATGCCAAAATTAGATGTCGTTGAATGTATCATTACACAAACTATTTGAGATTCCCCCCCAAAAGTGTCCAATCACTCCAATAATGTTTTTCAAAATTTTTTTTTTTGTGTTTTGGATTTGATTGGAATATTTTTGTCAAGTTAGTGTGTGAAATTCTCGTCCTTGGGTTGTTAACATAATCAGAGGCAGCATTGGAGATTAATATACGAATACATAAATTTCCATTGTACATCAGCCCCTATTCTAAATACATGTAAAATTTGCAAGGATGCGATTTTCTGGAATCTAAATCCATTGATTTAAAAACTTTATCATAGACGTCTGGGTTTAAAATGACCTACAGTCTCCAATTAGCCAACAAGCTACCTGTTATGGTTTGTCAGTTGGTAAACATAGGAATGCAAAAATAGTCTCTCAGAAGAAAACACCATAAATTTAAAAGAGAATTATTTTCAACTAAAGTTGCGGATCAACTTTCAGAAGAACAATTTACAGGCCCCGCAAGTCTTGATTTTTCATATATTTATATCAAAGTTGACCAGCAGACATTCCACCGATTTCTAATCTTGACTTAATTACACTAAAATTGCAACAGATGGAATTTAGGTTAAGAATAGGCTAGATCTAAAAGGAACAAGTCTAAGAAATATTTCATATTTTTGTAAAATCTGCGCTCGTCGCCGTGTAAATATGGGTTGACGCCGAAGAAAACTCCTGGAACAAACTTTTGTGATGAAAAATGTAATCTTAAAATTTTATTTTCGCATCAAATTCACAGGCATTTGGTACTTGTGAGGACTTACTTTTAAAAGTCTGGTAAATGTGACTTAAGTTTTGGGCCAAAGGGGGGGGTTCTGACCCCTATATCCCCCCCTTGGCTACGCCCCTGCCAAAATTAGATGTCGTTGAATGTATCATTACACAAACTATTTGAGATTCCCCCCCAAAAGTGTCCAATCACTCCAATAATGTTTTTCAAAATTTTTTTTTTTGTGTTTTGGATTTGATTGGAATATTTTTGTCAAGTTAGTGTGTGAAATTCTCGTCCTTGGGTTGTTAACATAATCAGAGGCAGCATTGGAGATTAATATACGAATACATAAATTTCCATTGTACATCAGCCCCTATTCTAAATACATGTAAAATTTGCAAGGATGCGATTTTCTGGAATCTAAATCCATTGATTTAAAAACTTTATCATAGACGTCTGGGTTTAAAATGACCTACAGTCTCCAATTAGCCAACAAGCTACCTGTTATGGTTTGTCAGTTGGTAAACATAGGAATGCAAAAATAGTCTCTCAGAAGAAAACACCATAAATTTAAAAGAGAATTATTTTCAACTAAAGTTGCGGATCAACTTTCAGAAGAACAATTTACAGGCCCCGCAAGTCTTGATTTTTCATATATTTATATCAAAGTTGACCAGCAGACATTCCACCGATTTCTAATCTTGACTTAATTACACTAAAATTGCAACAGATGGAATTTAGGTTAAGAATAGGCTAGATCTAAAAGGAACAAGTCTAAGAAATATTTCATATTTTTGTAAAATCTGCGCTCGTCGCCGTGTAAATATGGGTTGACGCCGAAGAAAACTCCTGGAACAAACTTTTGTGATGAAAAATGTAATCTTAAAATTTTATTTTCGCATCAAATTCACAGGCATTTGGTACTTGTGAGGACTTACTTTTAAAAGTCTGGTAAATGTGACTTAAGTTTTGGGCCAAAGGGGGGGGTTCTGACCCCTATATCCCCCCCCTTGGCTACGCCCCTGTCTTAAAGGCCATATTTTTGAGTTGTGCCATCATTTCAATCCGCTCTATATCCGGTCCTATTTAAGTTACAGAAAATCTGAAAACAGATTCGGAAAGCACGCTTTCACCTCTAGCTGGCATATATGAAGATTTTGTCAGAGCTCTGACGGTTAAAAAGATCGTCGGACCCTGAAAAATTCATGTTTTTTGTCAAATTTTCACAATTTATCATAGTTTTGACAAGGAAATAATCATTTTATTTCAATGAAGCTATCTGAGCGTATTGCCATCCTTCATTTACATAAAACTGGCAAGTTATATATGTTTCCATTGAACCGTTTTGGTTCTAGAGTAATTTTAAGTTAAGTTAAAAAATACATTTTTTCAGTAATTTCTGAAGTCAATATTTCTGAATTGTACCATTGTTTGAATCAGTCGTATCTCCGGTTCTGATAACAGAGAATCTGAAAATAGATTTGGAAAGCCAAAATTCTGCTCTAGCTTTTATATTTGAACATTTTCTTGTATCATGGGCGGATAAAGAGATCGTCGGACCCTGAAAATTGTATGATTTCAGAAATTGCAGTCATTTTCAAATGTTTTCAGGACTAGAAGTACTTTAGCCAAGAAATTCCTGAAATTCCAATATGAGAACGGTGCCAGTTTCAATCAGCAGTAACTCTAATTGATGTAACTGGTTGATGTAACTGGTTGATGTAACTGGTTGATGTAACTGGTTGATGTAACTGGTTGATGTAACTGGTTGATGTTACTGGTTGATGTAACTGGTTGATGTAACTGGTTGATGTACTGGTTCATGTACTGGTTCATGTACTGGTCCATGTACTGGTCAATGTACAGGTCACTGTACTGTCCATGCACTGTCCATGTATTGGTCCATGTTATTCTCTATATATATATTCATGAAGCTCAAATCCTCCTCTTGTTTTCATTCTTTTTCTTGTAACTCTGGCGATTTAAAAGATCCCCTGTCCCTCAGAATATTTTTGAGTCAGTCAGTGTATCAGTCAGTGTATGAGTCAGTGTATGAGTCAGTGCATCAGTCAGCGTATGGCCACAAACCGATTGAAATGTTTCAGTAAGGGTTTATTGCAGGTTTTATCGGTCTGCTGACTATATGTCACATCGAGACTAGTCCATGGACAGATTGTTTATATGTACTTTCAAATATCTGTGCACACACACTATGTACATTTTAATTGACATGCAAAATTACAGGTAATAAATTGATATTGCATGTGATATGATTTAGCATGATATTGCAAGTGATATTGTATGTTTAATACATTGCATGTAACTTTGCATGTGATACTTCATAATATTTCAAGTGATATTTTGTGTGATATTGCATATTACATGTGCAAGACGTGTGCAATTACATTCATGTTCAAGTTCATGTTCAAGTTCATGTTCAAGTTCATGTTCAAGTTCAT
This sequence comes from Platynereis dumerilii, assembly GCA_026936325.1. NCBI lineage: Eukaryota > Metazoa > Annelida > Polychaeta > Phyllodocida > Nereididae > Platynereis > Platynereis dumerilii. Next base: position 52,194,668 of record JAPTHN010000001.1, read on the forward strand.
GTTCATGTTCAAGTTCATGTTCAAGTTCATATCCAATGTCAGTTCCAATATCATTTCCAATATCATTTCCGATATCATTTCCGTGTTTTCTCACTTTCATTTCATTGCCAATCATTACTATGAAAGGTGAAGTTTTGTCACCGCATCGCGGTTACCCGATTTCTAGTTATAATCCCCCGCCGCTTGCGGGGGATTATATTGATATTGTTCGTTTTATTATTATTCTTATTCTTATTCTTATTCTTATTCAGCTCAGGAAAACTGCGATTACTTCAAAACTATTAGAGATATTGGTTTACAAGTGAAGGATGATATGCAACTCCCGTGCGTGCTATTACTCACGAAATTTCATGATCAAATTTCATGACGCTTATGAGTTATGAGGAAAATATAAAAAAAATTTCCGGCGCAGGTTTCTGAGAATCTAAGCATAACTGAGAGCTGTTGATTTTTTCTAAGATACCTTGACAAAGTCTCCAGTGCAGAAAGGCGTCTTGTGGAGATTTCACGAACACATTTCAAGATATGATTTTTTTAAAAATAGACATCCCGAAAACTGGCCAAAATTTTTCTGAAAAACAGGGAAGGAATGCTCGTAGAAAGCTGAAAATGGGCGTGCTTACAGACCTAGCCTAGTGTACCAACTTCACAAAGTTACGGACTGCTCGGACAAACGGTCTGTGCGCTACGGACGCACAAAAACTCAAACTTCAAGTGGCCATAGCTCAGTCCCTATCGCAGCTACAGACTAGTTTCACATATCACAAGAAAGGTCTGTTTCTCAGCTTTCCAATGGTGTATAGCATTATAGTGTCAAGCGCGCGGCGTAGAATCGCGTCGGACATTGAAAATTTCATGTCACTTTTTAGGCCCAAAAAAACTTTTCGGCGCAAAAAGTCAATGTAATTCTTCATGCATGTCCATCATTATTTTATGTGGGCTACCCATATTAGCCCTCCATATTGTCCCCGAACATAAATTACCTACATTAAATAGTTTGTCCTAGAGAATTTTTTTAATTTTCGCACTTCAAATATAAATTGCTCAGCTTCCGGTTATTCAAATTTCATGAAATTAATACCAAAAGATGCTTAAAATTATCGCCTTTACTGTCCTCCAAGGCCATACAGCTCATAGTAATAGCCAATTTTACATAGATGATTTTATATAAGCCACTATAACTCCTGCATTTATGTTTCAAATCAGATGAAAATCCAATGACATGTTCCTAATTTATTGCCTGATTTTTCCATGTAGGCACATCTCCCCAACTCTTATGGTTTGCCTGCAGCAAGCCATTAGGGTTAGGGTTAGGGTTTACTCAACATGCACTGCTTGCAGGGTGGTACGCTTGGCCACCACAGGTGTGTCTGGCAGTCAAGACATTTGATAGGCATATGCTCCAACAACATTGCAGCGTTCATACATGCTTTTAAGAATTCATCATGAAGGACATGAATTGGAAGGGGAGAGTAAGCAGGGAAGGGGAGACAGGGGGGGCGCGGGGGATTATCCGATATTGCCGTACGGCAATATCAGTTATACTAGTTATTATTATTATAATCCCCCGCTCGCGCAGCGGCGGGGGATTATATTGATATTCTTCGTTTTACTATTATTATTATTATTCTTATTATTCAGCTCAGAAAAAGTGTGATTATTTCAAAACTATTACAGATACTACGTTACAAGTCAAGGGTAATGTGCAACTCCATTGCGTGCTACTTTACACGAAATTTCATGATCAAATTTCATGACACTTATGAGTTATGAGCAAAATATAAAACAAATTTCCGGCGCAGGTTTCTGAGAACCTAAGCATAACTGAGACCTGTTGATTTTTTCTAAGATACCTTGACAAAGTCTCCAGGTCTGAAAGGCGTCTCGTGGAGATTTCATGAACACATTTCAAGATATGATTTTTTGAAAAATAGACATCCCGAAAACTGACCAAAATTTTTCTGAAAAACAGAGAAGGAATGCTCGTAGAAAGCTGAAAGTAGGTACACTTACAGACCTACCCTAGTGTACCAACTTCACAAAGTTACGGACCCCTCGCACAAACGGTCTCGGCGCTACGGACGTTCAAAAACTCAAACTTCAAGTCGCCATATCTCAGTCCCTATTTGAGCTACAGACTAGTTTCACATATCACAAGAAAGGTCTGTTTGTTAGCTTTCCAATGGTGTATAGCATTATAGTGTCAGACGCGCGGCGTAGAATCGCGTCAGACATTGAAAATTTTATGTCACTTTTTAGGTCCAAAAAATCTTTTCGCCTCAAAAAGTCAATGAAATTCTTCATGCATGTCGTTGAATATTTTATGTGGGTTACCCATGTCAGCCCTCCATACTGTCCCCGAAGATCAATTATCTACAGCAAATGGTTTTCCTAGATAATTTTTTAAATTTCAAAATTGAAATGTACATTGCTCAGCTTCTGGTTGTTCAAATTTCATGAAATTAATACCAAGAGATGCGTAAAATTATGCCCTTTACTGTCCTCCAAGGGAATATACCTCTCCTGAATAGCCAATTTCAAATAAATGATTTTATATATTCAATTATAACTCATGAACTATTGTTTCAGATCACTTAAAACTGAATGTACATGTTGCTAATTTTTTGCCCTATTTTGTGGTATAAGGGCATCCTCCTATCTCCAATACTTTGCCGGTAAAATAGAGCTAAAAAAATAATTCACAGATGCATGTTAGTCAGCCGTTGGGTATATACTGTCTCACTGCCACCTTTCCCAGCAGCTGACCTTGTGCCTACCACGACATTTCATAGGCATATGCACCAGCAAGATTACTACGTTCATACATGGTATGAAGAATTCATCATGACGGCCATGAACTGGAAGGAGGGAGTAAGCAGGGCAGGGGAGACAAGGGGGGCGCGGGGGATTATCCGATATTGCCGTACGGCAATATCAGTTATACTAGTTATTCTTTATTATTATTCTTCCAACTTTTCCACTTTTTTAAATGTTGAATAACATCTGAACCAGAAGAGATACGTCAATTAGCACCTATACAGCATTTAGACACTATAAAATTCCTGCTATGGTGGGAATTACGCATCGGAATTCCGTTTGACATAGGAATTACAGGCGATCTTGACAAAAAATTTCCGATTCCGGTTTTGGAATAACTGTCAATTGGAATTTCATGAAAATTTTTCCTGTTAATCTTGAATGGAATATGCATTGCGGAAAGGAGCCTGGTGGTAATAGGGTGAATAGTTACGGAGAAAAAAAAATTCAAAATTTGAAGAAACCGAAATTTCGAGGGGTTATGTCATGAAAAACCATGATTGAAATGTCAGATTTTTATGTCCTTACAGGAATTGTTAGTACTACCAGGGTATAGTGTCTGTGCAAAAGTATGGCATCCCAGGTCCAATACTTTTGCTGCCACAGGGCCTCAAAAGTCGAACATTTGATGGCCTGTATCTCCCTTAATATTGGTCCTAGAAACAAACCAGGGACATTTTTGGAAAGCTCAGAATGTCAGCTTTCCAATGGTGTATAGCAATATCCTGTACGACTTCCGGTTTAGAATCGCGGTGGACATTGAAAATTTTATGTCACTTTTTGGGCCGATAAAAATGTTTTTGGTAAAAAAGTGTATGAAGAACTTCATGGATGTTCGTGAATAATTTATGTAGGATACCCAGGTTGGGCCTCCATATTGTACCAAAAAGACAATTGCCTACATCAAATACTTTTTCCCAGAGAATTTTTTAAATTCTAAAATTTAAACGTAAATTGCTCTGGTAATAAATGTTCAAATCTCATGAAATTAACACCAAAAAATGCATAAAATTATGCCCTCTAGTCTGCTACTAGGATATTTTCCTCTTACCTTTAACCAATTTTAAATCTAACATTTTATATATTCAATTATAACTCATTGATTATATATCAAAATCAATTAAAACTAATTTGACATATTCATAATTTTTTCCTCTATTTTTGCATGTAAGCACATCTCCATAACTCTGATGGTTTGTCTACAACAAGCCATTAGGGTTAGGGTTTCACCTACCATTCACTCAAAATGTATTGCTTTGAGGGTGGTACCGCTGGCCAACACACACTGGTCTCCAGTGCCCAGCGATGTGTGATTTCAATATATATGACTGTATACTACATGGCCTACTGCAAGATTTACCTTTTTGCCAAGTGAAACAGCTTCAGCATGGAAGGTAAGGGGATGGAAGGGGAAGCAAGGAAGGGAAAGGATTAGAAGGGAAGGGATTGCAAAGAAGGGATTGCAAGGAAGGGAAGGGATTGGAAGGGAAGGGAAGTTCTTCCTTTAAATTGCTGTGCAATTTAGTATACTAGTTATTATTATTATTTTTCTACGGCCTTCAAAAAAAAATTTTGAAAGGCAGATTATGAGAACAGTGATCAAAATAAAACAAAATGGACACAACCTCCTTACAGATTGACAGAAACACTATTATCAGAGGTAATTGCATGGTGCAATTACTGCTCAGTGAGACGTAATTCCAGAAATTTTTTTAAATATTGTATTCACCGTTTCTCATAAACTAAGACAGATTAAGTCATAGGAATTTTTTTCAAAATACCTCAGACACTTATCCAGTGCGGAAAGGAGCCTGACGGAATTACGTTGAAAAAATTCCAAGTTATGATTTTTTGTAAAAACGGAATTCCGAAAAAAGGAATTTCAACCTTCAGAAAACAAGGAAGGAATACTCAGATCAAGCTGAATTTATATGTGCATGCAGCCCTACCCTAGTCTAACAATCCCACAAAATTTTGTTGTCATCGCGTAAACGGTATCGGCGCTATGGCCGCACAAAAACTCAATATTCAATTGCCGATATCTCGGTTGCTATTAAAGCTAGAGAAAAAATAAAAACACCATCAGAAAGTTCAGTTTCTCCTCTTTTAGATGATATATAGCATTTTACCTTTTAAGGAAGTTTTTTATATCTCGCGTAAGACATTGAAAATTTCATGTCTGTTTTTGGGCTCATCAAAACTTTTGGGCCCAAAAAAACTATGAAGCTCTTCATGGATGTTCCTGAATATTTTTTTACAGGTACCCACTATGAGCCTGCATGATGTCTCCAAAGGAAAAAGTTCTACTTCAAGTACTTTTTCCTTGAGAATTTTTTGAATTTCAAAATTGCAATGTAAATTGCTCAGCTTCTACTCAGTCAAATTTCATGAAATTAGCACCAAAAAATGTGTAAAATTATGGCTTTTTGTGTGCTACAAGGGCTTATAGCTGTTAGCAATAGCCAATTTTACATGTATGATTTTACATATTCAATAATAACTCAATAAGTATTCATTAAAAATCAATTACAACTAATTTGATATATTGCTAATTTTTGGGCTTATTTTACCATTTAAGCACAATTTTCTACTTCAAGTACTTTTTCCTTGAGAATTTTTTTAAGTTCAAAATTGAAATGTAGATTCCTCAGCTTCTACTCATTCAAATTTCATGTACTTAACACCAAAAACTGCATAAAATTATGGCCTTTTATGTGCTCCAAGGGCATAAACCTCTTGCTGGTAGCCAATTTTACATTAGCAATTTCATATATCCAATTAAAACTCATTAAGTATTCATTAAAATCAATTAAGAATAATTTGACTTATTGCTAATTTTTTGCCTTATTTTTCCATGTAAGCACATGTTCCTACCTTGAATTTTTTTATCCTATTTAAACTCTTCCAATAATGTTTCAAATCACTTAAAATTGATATGATATGTTGCTTATTTGACACTTATCCAGTGCAGAAAGGAGCCTGACGGAATTACGTTGAAAAAATTCCAAGTTATGATTTTTTGTAAAAACGGAATTCCGAAAAAAGGAATTTCAACCTTCAGAAAACAAGGAAGGAATACTCAGATCAAGCTGAATTTATATGTGCATGCAGCCCTACCCTAGTCTAACAATCCCACAAAATTTTGTTGTCATCGCGTAAACGGTATCGGCGCTATGGCCGCACAAAAACTCAATATTCAATTGCCAATATCTCGGTTGCTATTAAAGCTACAGAAAAAATAAAAACACTATCAGAAAGTTCAGTTTCTCCTCTTTTAGATGATATATAGCATTTTACCTTTTAAGGAAGTTTTTATATCTCGCGTAAGACATTGAAAATTTCATGTCTGTTTTTGGGCTCATCAAAACTTTTGGGCCCAAAAAAACTATGAAGCTCTTCATGGATGTTCCTGAATATTTTTTTACAGGTACCCACTATGAGCCTGCATGATGTCTCCAAAGGAAAAAGTTCTACTTCAAGTACTTTTTCCTTGAGAATTTTTTGAATTTCAAAATTGCAATGTAAATTGCTCAGCTTCTACTCATTCAAATTTCATGAAATTAGCACCAAAAAATGTGTAAAATTATGGCTTTTTGTGTGCTACAAGGGCTTATAGCTGTTAGCAATAGCCAATTTTACATGTATGATTTTACATATTCAATAATAACTCAATAAGTATTCATTAAAAATCAATTACAACTAATTTGATATATTGCTAATTATTGGGCTTATTTTACCATTTAAGCACAATTTTCTACTTCAAGTACTTTTTCCTTGAGAATTTTTTTAAGTTCAAAATTGAAATGTAGATTCCTCAGCTTCTACTCATTCAAATTTCATGTACTTAACACCAAAAACTGCATAAAATTATGGCCTTTTATGTGCTCCACGGGCATAAACCTCTTGCTGGTAGCCAATTTTACATTAGCAATTTCATATATCCAATTAAAACTCATTAAGTATTCATTAAAATCAATTAAGAATAATTTGACTTATTGCTAATTTTTTGCCTTATTTTTCCATGTAAGCACATGTTCCTACCTTGAATTTTTTTATCCTATTTAAACTCTTCCAATATTGTTTCAAATCACTTAAAATTGATATGATATGTTCCTTATTTGTTGCCCTATTGTTTGCAAATAACCTCATATTTTTTCCATTAAATTTATAATTAAATTATAACTTGTCAAATACTGCTGCAAATCACTTTAAACTAATTTGACATGTTGCTGACTGCTTGCCCTCTGTATGTATGTAAGCACATCTTCCTACCTCTTATGGTTTGTCCATAACAAATCATTAGGGTTAGGGTTTCATCAAAGTTAGACTTACGCTTCAGTCCAATTGTATTGCTTTCAGGGTGGTATCAACTCCAGCTAAGCGCTATATGAATCTGTGCAACTCTACACTTCCATGGACTACATAGCGTCCAAAACAGGCCTGGCCATGGAATACAGAAGAGGGCATGGAATGGAAGGGCATGCAAGAGGGTTGAGTGCAAAGCAAGGGAATGGAAGGGAAGGAAAGGAAAGGAAGGGGGGGTAAAGAGGGAGGGAATACGGGGGAGGGGAATTCATATCTTAAAATTGCTGTGCAATTTTAATTATTCTCTAGTTATTATTAAGAACTTCCCGTAGGGAAGTTCTTATTGATATTGTACGTATTTGTTATTATTATTTTTATTATTATTATTATTCTTTCACGTTTTCAAAGTTGAATAAATCATTGGGAAGGAAAGATATCAACATGAAACTTGGACAGCATACAGGCACCATAAAACTCTTTAAATGCTGGGAATTACGCATCAGAATTACGCCTGACATCAGAATTACAGCTATTTTACATTAAAAACTTTGTCATTCTGTTCAGAGAAAACTGAAAGTTGGATTATTGTGAAATTTTTTTTTCATGTTCTCCAAGGAAATGCGCAGTGCAGAAAGGATTTTTATGGAATTTCATAGACAAACATTTAAACTATGAATTTTTACAAAAACGGAATTCCCAAAAATCACGGGAAAATCTCCAGGAAACAAGGAAGGAATGCTCAGATCAGGCTGATTTTAAGTGTGTATAGAGCCCTGCCCCTGTCTAACAATCCCACAAAATTTTGTTGTCGTCGCGTAAGCGGAATCGGCGCTATGGCCGCACAAAATTGCAATTTTCAATCGCCGATATCTCGGTTCCTATGAAAGCTACAGAAAAATTAAAAACATCATCAGAAAGTTCAGTTTCTTTTCTTTCAGATGGTGTATAGAACTTTGTTGTAACTGCTTTAGTATAGAATCGCGTCAGACATTGAAAATTTTATGTCACTTTTTTGACCTTCCAAAACCTATTTTGCCCAAAAAAACTATGAAGCTCTTCATGGATGTTCATGTTTATTTTTTTATTATTACCCATTGTGGCCCTGCATAATGTGTCCAAAGGAAATTTCTCTACTTCAAATACTTTTTCCTTGAGAATTTTTTTCATTTCAAAATTCAAATGTACATTGCTCAGCTTCTACTAATGCAAATGTCATGAAATTAACACCAAAAGATGCGTAAAATTATGCCCTTTTATGAGCTCCAAGGGCATATACCTCTCATTAATAGCTAATTTTACATTAGCAATTTCACATATTCAATTATAACTCATTAAGTATTAATTAAAATCAATTAAAACTAATTTGACATATTGCTAATTTTTTGCTCTATTTTTCCATGTAAGCACATGTTCCTACCATGAATTTTTGTATCCTATTTAAACTCTTCCAATAATGTTTCAAATCCCTTAAAATTGATATGATTTATTGCTTATTTGTTGCCCTATTGTTTGCAAATGACCTCATATTTTTTGCATTAAATTTATAATGAAATTATAACTTATGAAATACTGCTGCAAATCACTTAAAACTAATTTGACATGTTGCTGACTGCTTGCCCTCTGTGTGTATGTAAGCACATCTTCCTAGCTCTTATGGTTTGTCTGTAACAAATCATTAGGGTTAGGGTTTCATCAAGGTATTGCTTTCAGGGTGGTACCATCGCCCACAAAAGGCCTGGCTCCATGCCAAGCGACATATGAGTATGTATGCCTGTTTGTGCAGTTCCATGGACTATTGCATGCAAGGTCATAGCAGCAGTTCCGCTCATGGACACTTTTAAGCATTCGAAAGGAAAGGAATGCAAGGAACTCGAATAGCACGGCAGGGAAGGGATTGGAAAGAAGGGAAGGGATAGGAAGGGAAGGGAAGTTCTTCCTTTAAATTGCTGTGCAATTTAGTATACTAGTTATAAATTCCCCCGTTAGGGGAATTTATATTGTTTTTGTTCGGTTTTTTTTTTTCATAATCTTTTTTCCTCCTCCTCCTCCTCCTCTTCTTCTTATTTTTCATCACCATTTTGAACAGCTATATTTCTGAAACTGCTCACAGCAATTTTCTGAAAGTGCAACAGAACATTGCTTTTGGCTAATAATTTTATGTACAGGAATTACAGAGCGTAATTACCAGTAGTCTGGAAATTACGTGCAAAATTCCTAAAAATTTTGTGTCAACGGTTCTGGAATAACCACTCACCAGAATTACACCAACTTTTAACATAATTATCTTTAGAGATATACGCAGTGCGGAAAGGAGCATAATTGCAATTTCTTGAAAAGTTTTTTTTATATGAATTTTTCAAATAAGGGAATTCCTGAAATTGCTACTAAAATTTTTCAAAAACTAGGAAGAAATGCTCCAATCAAGTTGCTGTTGCATGCAGTTACAGTCATACTATAGTGTAACAATCCACTAGAATTTCAACTTTCTAGCGCTAACGGTATCGGCGCTATAGCATCACAAAAACGCTAATTTCAAGCGCCGATAACTCGGCTCCTATTAAACCTACAGAAAAATTAAAAACACCACCAGAAAGCTCTGTTTCTTAGCTTTCACATGGTATATAGCATGCTACTGTAGCGCCGTCCGTTCAAAATCGCGGTGGACCCTGAAAATTTTATCTCACTTTTCATCTCCCAAAATGCTTCTTATGGCTGAAAACACTTTTTCCTGGCCATATGCCAATTTCATCGCTTCTCATACTTCACTGCCTGCACATTTTCTTTGTGGAAATAAATGCTGACCCAATTACATTTCTGTGTGAATCATCGGATGGGGAAGGTAGAAGGGAAGGGGCAGGGGGATGTAAGGGGGCAGGGGAGAGGAAGGGAAGGGGGGAATTTATCTTTGTAATTGTGCACAATTACAGGTGTACTAGTTATTATTATTTTTCTACGGCCTTAAAATGATTTTTTAAATGCCAATTATGAGAAAAGTAATGGAGATACAACAAAAGAGATACAAGATTCATATAATATTATGATGGCTTGAGTCCTATCTTCAGAAGCAATTTCACGGCGGAATTACTTGTCAGTCTTGCGTAATTCCGGAAACTAATTTTAACATTGTGTAAATGGTTTCTCAGAAACTAAGACAGATAGAGGCATGAAATTTTTTTTCAATATATTTTAGACACTTACGCATTGCAGAAAGGAGCCTAAATGAATTACGTTGAAGAAATTCCAAGTTATGATTTTTTTGAAAAAACGGAATTCCGAAAAATGCCATTTCAACCTCCAGAAAACAAGGAAGGAATGCTCAGATGAAGCTGAATTTATATGTGCATACAGCCCTACCCTAGTCTAACAACTCCACAAAATTTTATTGTCATTGCGTTAACGGTATCGGCGCTATGGCCTCACAAAAACACAATTTTCAATCGCCGATATCTCCGTTTCTGTTTAAGCTACAGAAAAATTAAAAACATCATCAGAAAGTTCAGTTTCTCTGCTTTCAGATCGTGTATAGAACTTTACTGTAGCTTGTTTAGTATAGAATCGCGTCAGACATTGAAAATTTCATGTCACTTTTTTGGCCTATCAAAACCTTTTTTGCCCAAAAAAACTATGAAGCTCTTTATGGATGTTCATGAGTATTTTTTATATGGTGCCCAATATGGGCCTGCATAATATCTCCAAAGGAAATTGTCCTACTTCAAGTCCTCTTTGCTTGACAATTTTTTTAATTTCAAAATTGAAACATTGATTGCTCAGCTTCTGCTCATTCAAATTTCATGAAATTAACACCAAAAGATGCGTAAAAATACTGCCTTTACTGTTCTACAAGGGCATTTACCTATTACTAATAGGCGATTCTACAAATATCATTTTATATAATCAATAATATTTCATAAATGACAGATTCAATTCAGTTAAAAGTAATATGCCATAATGCTAATTTTTTACTCTATTTTTCCATATAAGCACAGCTCCATACCTCTTATGGTTTGTGTGCAACAAGCTGTTAGGGTTAGGGTTAGGGCTCAGTCAAAATGTATTGCTTTCAGGGTGGTACCATTGGTCACAACACACCTGGCTGCATGCTAAGCGCTATATCACTCAATACGTGGACCTCGGCACTTCTATGCACTACATTGCAACGCAAGCCAAACTAACAACACGTCAACCATATCAGGCCTCGGAATGCAACGAGAGGGAAGCCAATGGAACGGAATAGGAGGGTAAGGGACAGGCAGGGAAGGGAAGGGACAGGCAGGGAAGGGAATGGAGGGGCAGGGAATGGAAGGGAAGGGAATATGGGGGAGGGGAATTCATATCTTAAAATTGCTGTGCAATTTTAATTATTCTCTAGTTAAGAACTTCCCGTAGGGAAGTTCTTATTGATATTGTACGTCTTTATTATTATTATAAATTCCCCCGTTAGGGGAATTTATATTGTTTTTGTTCGGTTTTTTTTTTCATCATCCTATTTTTTTTATTTTTCATTTTTTTTTGTTCTTTTTATTTTTCGTCAACACTTTGACAGCCTTTATTTCCAAAACTACTTGAAATATTAAGCTGAAAATACAGAATACGTTTGCTTTTGGTGAACAATTTCAGGTATTAGAATTACAGAGTGTAATTTTTAGTAAGCTGGGAATTACACAGTAAATTCCTAAAAAATTTGTGTGCACGGTTTTGGGAGAACCAATTAAGGAAATAGCACCAAATTTTTACACAATTATCTCTAAAGATATACGCAGTGCAGAAAGGCGGCTTTTGGCAATATCTTTAAAATTTTTTTTTATATGAATTTTTCAAATAAGGGAATTCCCAAAATTGCTACAGAAATTTTCCAAAAACTAGGAAGAAATGCTCCAATCAAGCTGAAATTGAATGCAGTTACAGTCATACTATAGTGTAACAATCCACTAGAATTTCAACTTTCTAGCGTTAACGGTATCGGCGCTAGAGCACCACAAAAATGCTATTTTCAAGCTGGGATAACTCGGCTCCTATTAAAGCTAAAGAAAAATAAAAAACACCACCAGAAAGCTCTGTTTCTTGGCTTTCACATGGTATATAGCATTCTACTGTAGCGCCGTCCGTTAAAAATCGCGGTGGACCCTGAAAATTTTATCTCACTTTTTTCCTCTACAAATGCTTCTTATGGCTGGAAACACTTTTTCCTGGCCATATGCCAATTTCATCGCTTCTCATACTTCACTGGCTGCACATTTTCTTTGTTAAAATAAATGCTGACACAATTACATTTCTGTGTGAATCATCGGATGGGGAAGGTAGAAGGGAAGGGGCAGGGGGGTGTAAGGGGGCAGGGGGATGTAAGGGGGCAGGGGGATGTAAGGGGGCAGGGGAGAGGAAGGGAAGGGGGAATTTATCTTTGTAATTGTGCACAATTACAGGTGTACTAGTTATAAATTCCCCCGTTAGGGGAATTTATATTGTTTTTGTTCGTTTTTTTTTTTTCATCTTTTTTCCTCCTCCGCTTCTTATTTTTCATCACCACTTTTGAGAGCTCATATTTCTGGAACTACTTATGATATCTTTATAAAAATACATACCTATAATGCAATTACAAAGTACTTTAACATCCTGGAATTACAGAGCGTAATTACTAGTACTCTGGAAATTACGTCCAAAATTCATAAAAAATTTGTGTCAACGGTTCTGGAATAACCGCAATACGAAATTACACCAAATTTTAACACAATAGTCTCTAAAGATATACGCAGTGCGGAAAGGCGGCTTTTGGCAATATCTCTAAAAGTTTTTTTTATGTGAATTTTTCAAATAAGGGAATTCCCAAAATTGCGACTAAAATTTTCCAAAAACTTGGAAGAAATGCTCCAATCAAGCTGAAATTGTATGCAGTTACAGTCATACTATAGTGTAACAATCCACTAGAATTTCAACTTTCTAGCTTTAACGGTATCGGCGCTATAGCACCACAAAAACGCTATTTTCAAGTGCGGATAACTCGGCTCCTATTAAAGCTACAGAAAAATTAAAAACACCACCAGAAAGCTCTGTTTCTTAGCTTTCACATGGTATATAGCATTTTACTGTAGCACCGTCCGTTAAAAATCGCGGTGGACCCTGAAAATTTTATCTCACTTTTTTCCTCCCCAAATGCTTCTTATGACTGGAAACACTTTTTCCTGGCCATATGCCAATTTCATCGCTTCTCATACTTCACTGGCTGCACATTTTCTTTGTTGAAATAAATGCTGACCCAATTACATTTCTGTGTGAATCATCGGATGGGGTAGAAGGGAAGGGGCAGGGGGATGTAAGGGGGTAGGGGGATGTAAGGGGGCAGGGGAGAGGAAGGGAAGGGGGGAATTTATCTTTGTAATTGTGCACAATTACAAGTGTACTAGTTAAGAACTTCCCGTAGGGAAGTTCTTATTGATATTGTACGTATTCTTATTATTATTATTATTATTATTATTATTATTATTATTTTTCTTCCCACTTTTGGCCATTTCTTAAATGTTGCATAACTGACAAACTATAGAATGTATCCCCATGAAAGTATAACAGCATAGACACAGCACAAAACTTCTTCCATGGTGGGAATTACGCATGGGAATTCCGCACTACATGGGAATTACAGCGATTTTCTATAAAAAATTTCTGCGTTCGGTTTTGAAGAAACTGTTGGTGTTTTTGGCATGAAATTTTTTCCTCATATACTACAAAGAAATGCGCAGTGCAGAAAGGAGCCTAGTGGTAAACGGCTTGATAGGTCTTGAGATAAAAAATTTCGAAGTCAAGGCAAAACGAAATTTCCAGGGTTCATGTCATGAAAAACCATGATGCAATTATCAGATTTTCATGTTCTTCAGGAAATGAGTAGTACTACTTGGGTACACTGTCTATGCAAAAGTATGGGAACCCAGGTCCAATACTTTTGGTGCCACAAGGCCTCAAAAGTGCAACTTTTGAAGGTCTGTAACTCCCTTAATATTACACCAAGAAGGAAAAGAAAACCATTTTTGGAAAGCTCAGAATGTTAGCTTTCCAATGGTATATAGCATTATACCCTTGGACGTCCGAGGGAAAATTTCGCTTAACAGTGAAAATTTCATGTCACTTTTTGGCCCGATCAAAACACATTAGGCTACAAAAACCAATGAAGATCTTCATGGATGTTGATGAATATTTTTTTACTTGTACCTGGCCTAGACCCCTATAATGTGGCCGAAGGAAATTTACCTCCATCAAATAGTTTTTCCTAGAGAATTTTTTTCAATTTCAAAATTCAAATGCCAATAACTTGTTTCCTAATGACTCAAATTTCACCAAAACAACGTTAAAGGATGTGTAAAATCATGGTCTTCATTTCATTTAATGTAACCATGCATGTCAGAACAACAGGCAATTTTACTTGAATTTTTTGGCGTTTTCAATTATAACTCATCCATTTATGCTTCGAGTCAGTTAAAACTGATGTGATATGGTGCTGAGTGTGTGCCCTATTTATGTATACAAGCACCTTTTCCTAGCTTTTATGGTTTGCCTGTAGGAAGTCATTAGGGTTAGGGTTTCATGAAAGTGTATTGCTTTCAGGGTGGTACCTCTGGCCACAAAAGGTTTGCATCCATGCCAAGCGATATATCACTAAGTACATATGTATGCCTGTTGTTCTACTTCCATGCACGGTGGCAAGCATTTCCAAGTAGGAGCAATGATAGTCACTGCCGAATCAAAACATGCTAAGCTCTGGAAGGCAAATGAATGCAAGGAACTGGAAGAGAAAGGGAGAGCTAAGATTGGAAGGGAAGGGAAGGGATAGGAAGGGAAGGGAAGTTCTTCCTTTAAATTGCTGTGCAATTTAGTATACTAGTTAAGAACTTCCCGTAGGGAAGTTCTTATTGATATTGTACGTATTCTTCTTTTTCTTATTATTATTATTCTTTATTATTCTTATTCTTCCAACTTTTTGACTTTTTTAAATTTTGAATAACTTCTTTACAAGAAGACATATGTCAATAAGCATCTATACAGCATTAAGACACTATAAAAGTCCTTCTATGCTGGGAATTACACATCGGAATTCCGTGTGACATAGGAATTACAGGCAATTTTCACGAAAAATTTCCGATTCCGGTTTCGGGAAAACTGTCAGTCAGAATGTCATGAAATTTTTCCCTGTTAATCTCTAATGGAATATGCATTGCGGAAAGGAGCCTAGTGGCTATACGGTGAATAGCTTTGGAGAAAAAAAAGTTCAAAATCAGGGCAAAGAGAAATTTCGAGGGATGATGTCATGAAAAACCATGATTGAAATGTCAGATTTTCATGTCCTTACAGGAATTGTTGCTACTACTGGGGTATAGTGTTATCGCAAAAGTATGGCATCCTAGGACCTATACTTTTTGTGCCACAGGGCCTCAAAAGTCGAACATTTGACGGGCTGTATCTCCCTTAATATTGATCCTAGAAAGAAAAAATGACCATTTTCGGAAACCTCAGAATGTCAGCTTTCCATTAATATATAGCAATATGCTGTACGACGTACGGTATAGAATCGCGTCAGACATTGAAAATTTTATGTCACTTTTTGGGTCTCCCAACACCTATTTTGCCCAAAAAACTATGAAGATCTTCATGGATGTTCATGTTGATTTTTTATGTGGTGCCCAATATGCACCTGCATAATATGCCCAAAGGAATTTTCTTTACTTGAAGTACTTTATCATTGAGAATTTTTTTAATTTCAAAATTGAAATGTTGATTGCTCAGCTTCTACTCATTCAAATGTCATGAAATTAACACCAAAAAATGCGTAAAATGATCCCCTTTTATGTGCTCCAAGGGCATATATCTGTCACTAATAGCCAATTTTACATTAGCAATTTCATATATCCAATTATAACTCATTAAGTATTCATTAAAATCAATTAAAACTAATTTCACTTATTGCTAATTTTTTGCTCTATTTTTCCATGTAAGCACATGTTCCTACCATGAATTTTTTTATCCTATTAAAACTCTTCCAATAATGTTTCAAATCACTTAAAATTGATATGATATGTTGCTTATTTGTTGCCTTATTGTTTGCAAATAACCTCATATTTTTCCCATTAAATTTATAATTAAATTATAACTTGTGAAATACTGCTGCAAATCACTTAAAACAAATTTGACATGTTGCTGACTCCTTGCCCTCTGTGTGTATGTAAGCACATCTTCCTAGCTCTTATGGTTTGTCCATAAGAAATCATTAGGGTTAGGGTTTCATCAAAGTATTGCTTTCAGGGTGGTACCTTCGCCCACAAAAGGCCTGGCTCCATGCCAAGCGATGTATGAGTATGTGTGCCTGTTTGTTCAGTTCCATGGACTATTGCAGGGAAGATCAAAGCAGCAGTGATGTTTCGCTCCAGGACAACCTAAACACACTATTAAGCAATGGAAAGGAAAGGAACTAGAATAGCAGGGCAGGGAAGGGATTGGAAGGAAGGGAAGGGAATAGGAAGGGAAGGGAAGTTCTTCCTTTAAATTGCTGTGCAATTTAGTATACTAGTTATTATTCTTTTTCTTCCGCCGCATTTTGGTCATTCCTTAAATGTTAAATAACTCCTGACCAAATTACTATTTCCACATAAAGAGGGAATAACTATTTTGACAGTGTAAAATTCCTTCTGTGCTGGGAATTACGCAACGGAATTCCGTTTGACATAGAAATTACAGGCAATCTTGACCAAAAATTTCTGCTTCTGGTTTTGGGAAAACTGTCAGTCAGAATTACATGAAATTTTTTCCTGTTAATCTGTAAGGGAATACGCAGTGCGGAAAGGAGCCTAGTGGTAATAGGATGAATAGTTATGGAGAAAAAAAAGTTCAAAATTCGAGCAAACCGGAATTTCGAGGTGTGATGTCATGAAAAACCATGATTGGAATGTCAGATTTTGATGTCCTTACAGGAATTGTTAGTACTACCAGGGTATAGTGTCTATGCAAAAGTATGACTTCCCAGGTCCAATACTTTTGGTGCCACAGGGCCTCAAAAGTTGAACATTTGAGCGGCCGTATCTCCCTTAATATTGGTCCTAGAAACAAACCAGGGACATTTTTGGAAAGCTCAGAATGTCAGCTTTCCAATAGTGTATAACAATATCCTGTGCAACGTCCCGTTAAGAATCGCGGTGGACATTGAAAATTTTATGTCACTTTTTGGGCCGATCAAAAAGTTTTTTGTAAAAAAGTGTATGAAAAACTACATGGATGTTCATGAATAATTTATGTAGGATACCCAGGTTGGCCTCCATATTGAACCAAAAGGAAATTTGCATACATCAAATACTTTTTCCTAGAGAATTTTTTTAATATAAAAATTGAAACGTAAATTGCTCTGGTTCTAATTGTTCAAATCTCATGAAATTAACACCAAAAAATGCATAAAATTATGCCCTCTAGTGTGCTACAAGGATATCTTCCTTTTACCTTTAACCAATTTTACATCTAACATTTTATATATTCAATTATAACTCATTAATTATTTATCAAAATCAATTAAAACTGATTTGACACATTCCTAATTTTTTGCTCTATTTTTCCATGTAAGCAAAGCTCCATAACTCTGATGGTTTGTCTACAACAACCCATTAGGGTTAGGGTTTCACCTACCATTCACCCAAATGTATTGCTTTGAGGGTGGTACCGCTGGCCACCACACACTGGTCTCCATGCCCAGCGATGTGTCATTTCAATATGTGACTGTATTGCAAGCAAATGTCTAGTGATAGCAAGACTTACCCTTTTGCAAATGAAACAGCTTCAGCATGGAAGGCAACGGAATGGAAGGGGAAGGAAGGCATGTGAAGGGTAGGAATTGGAAGGGAAGGGATTGGGAAGGAAGGGAAGTTCTTCCTTTAAATTGCTGTGCAATTTAGTATACTAGTTTATTATATTTTTTCTTGGATGGTGCTAGGAAGCCTGGACAGGGTAACCTCTTGTGTCTAACGTTTGTAGACTTTTAACAAATAGACCTCGACAGATGAACATTTGAGGTACAATGTTATTTGATTAATTTTCATATGGTTTCCAGAGTAATGCGAAGATCCAGAAAAAGGGGGGCGGCATCTCCAAGTCCTACGGGGGACAGTAACGAAAGACGGGAACGTGCGAGGAAGAGGACGTCATCTTTGAGTCCTATGTCAGAGAAAAGAAAGAGCCGCAATAGAAATAGGACAGCAGCTGACAAAAACCAAAGACTGGGAATTAGTACAAGGAAGAGGACGGCATCTGACAAAAACCAAAGACCGGGAATTAGTACAAGGAAGAGGACGGCATCTTCGAGTCCTATGTCATCTTTGAGTCCTATGTCAGAGAAACGAAAGAGCAGCGATAGAAATAGGACATCTCCAAGTCCTACGGGGGACAGTAACGAAAGACGGGAATGTGCGAGGAAGAGGACGTCATCTTTGAGTCCTATGTCAGAGAAAAGAAAGAGCCGCAATAGAAATAGGACAGCAGCTGACAAAAACCAAAGACCGGGAATTAGTACAAGGAAGAGGACGGCATCTTCGAGTCCTATGTCATCTTTGAGTCCTATGTCAGAGAAAAGAAAGAGCAGCGATAGAAATAGGACATCTCCAAGTCCTACGGGGGACAGTAACGAAAGACGGGAATGTGCGAGGAAGAGGACGTCATCTTTGAGTCCTATGTCAGAGAAAAGAAAGAGCCGCAATAGAAATAGGACAGCAGCTGACAAAAACCAAAGACTGGGAATTAGTACAAGGAAGAGGACGGCATCTGACAAAAACCAAAGACCGGGAATTAGTACAAGGAAGAGGACGGCATCTTCGAGTCCTATGTCATCTTTGAGTCCTATGTCAGAGAAAAGAAAGAGCAGCGATAGAAATAGGACATCTCCAAGTCCTACGGGGGACAGTAACGAAAGACGGGAATGTGCGAGGAAGAGGACGTCATCTTTGAGTCCTATGTCAGAGAAAAGAAAGAGCCGCAATAGAAATAGGACAGCAGCTGACAAAAACCAAAGACTGGGAATTAGTACAAGGAAGAGGACGGCATCTTCGAGTCCTATGTCAGGGAAAAGACAGAAAACTCAACGGAACAGAGAACTAACTCGAATTTGTATGCGCAAGTGGCGGGGAAGACGCTTAGGGACACGCAAACAATCTGAACTGGAACAAGATCAGTTAATGATGAAAAGAGAGAGAGACCGGAAAAGGAAAAAACTGAAAAGGGCTTCAGACCCTCTGCTTAGGGAAAGGGAAAGAAATTATGCACTTTCCAGACGGAGACACATGAAAGAAACACAGCTAGAGAAAACTGGCAGTGCATTTACCAAATCTGGAAAAGACAGAGCATTGCAGAGGGCGAAGCGAAGCCTTCCTCAAGATCGCGAAATGTGGAGTGAAATCGTTGCGACTTTGGTAGTAGAAGCATCTCCCATGAAGAAGAAGAAGTTGCAAGAGCGAGGTATCTTAACGCCAACGAAGGCAGGAAATGCCTTGGAATGTGTTGAAATATGTGACAATGTTTCTGCTGAGTGCGAAGAACTGAAGACGAAGAGGTCCAGAGAGTGCTTGGAGCGGCGTCGCTCCTTAACAAAGATTCTCTGTGATGTGGGAAGCCCCCTTGAAATGGTAAGACTGAATTTCTTGTTATCCACAGTAATCTGGTTGGCCATCTCTTGTTGTTGTCCATCTCTCATTGTCCATCAGATAGCTCTTCTAGGATACTTCATCCACAGAATCGATGTAAAGTGCTTACTCATTCAAGCTGGTAAGAAATTTGAATTGGGAAATATTCTTAAAGTGGCGTGAAGAGATGAATAATATTTCAGAAAAAGTCATTTGAAAAGCCAGTGCTGTCAAAAGAATGGACACTTTCTTGGTAGTGTGTACAATTTCAAAGGTCACAAGATAAACTTAAGTCAATAAATTTGAGGTCAGGAGGTACCAAAAATCATTTTGGTGCGCACCAAAATCTGACAGGAATGCTATTATATAGGGGAGAGCGCGGCACAGTGAGACGGTGGGCACAGTGAGACAAAGCCCGTAGCGTCTAGCTGGTACTGTTTACAGATCAACCCCCGTTTGTATAGCACAAAAAGTAAGTAAGTGAGAGTCTGACCTGTATTCGGAATGCCTACACAGCATATCGAGAGTGGAATTTCAATATTTCGGTTTTTAGCCGATAAAAGTAGATAATTTTGCTAAACGACTTTTTGTTATAATTCCCAAGAAAAATGGTATAACGCAAATCAATTGCCAGGAATTCAAACCTTGATTATTTGCCTTAGTTTAGTGAGATAATGAACCACAATACAGGCATCTGGTCCGCAGCATTCAAAAATTTTATAAAGAGAGCTGCGTGGGGCACAGTGAGACAGTTGGAGGCGGGGCACAGTGAGACATGGTAAAATACACTCGAAACGACCTGAATGTAAGGCGTAGCTTACAATTCACTATTAAAAACAAAATGCCTGCAATAAACTCCTGATTTTAGAGAGTCATATTCCAGGAGAAGCATCAGAATGAATTTTGATTAGTATGTAACAGGTGCGGCAGGTTAAATAAGTCGTGCATGTGTCCTGTGCGATGCACTTTCGAAACATGCTCAAAAACGGACCTAAAAAATCTCCTAGCCAGCTGCTATTATAAGAGTACAGTAGTTTCTGTAGCAACAATTGATGGAACAATTCTGCAGGTCCCGAGGATCGAGGGTTATGGCAGCAGATGCCCTGTCTCACTGTGCCCCGCCTGCTGACACTTAACGAGCATGGATGTAACTCAAAATTTCTCCAAACCTGTAAAAGGTAGGAACCTGAAACAATATACCCAACGTCGTTACCTGTAATGTAGACCTGATCTCATTTAACACGTTATTGCCAACATTTTGGAACACTTGAAAATAAAAAAAGTGTCTCACTGTGCCCCGCTCTCCCCTACACAGATGCTGTTACAGTGAATTACAGGGTTGCAATGATACATGAAATCTTGTATCGTGATATGTCATGATAGCTCCTGACGATATATTGTCTGTATCGCGATACATGTAACTTCTCATAAAAAAACACATTTTACATGAAAAATCCAAGTCCTTAGTCCACCAAAAAAAATAATATTTTATATCTGGGGAAGTGATGGGTAGATCTATTCGAAATAGCAAGCATGCAGACTATTTCATAATTTTCTTTAGTTTAAAAGGTGAAAAATTATTTTTAACGGAGTGTGCCCCAAATTAAGGTCTGTTTTACCCTAAATCGGCAGCCACATCTTCGGCCATGATATATGAAAAAGCCAGGTTTTTGTATCGTGATAATCCTAGATTTTGTATCACGATAACGATGCAATATTTTGTAGATATCGCGATACTAATGATATATCGATATATCGCTGCAACCCTAGTAACTGTTGTGGTGGACTTAAAAGACATCAATTCAAACACTTTTGAAATTTAACATCTGCTTTTTCATTGTGGGAATGTATTTAGATGAGGACATTTATCTCCTCATGCCACTTTAATTAAGAATAAGATGGTTATTCATTCTTTGTTCTCTTGAAATGGCCAACTTTAACAACAGGAGTGTTAAATGAGAAGACAATCTTGCAAAAAATATATATTTTCTTGACCATGTTGATCGCTCATTGATTCACAGTGCATGGTACTTAACTATGCTTAATATTTTGTTTAGGCCCTCAAGAAGTTACATTACAGTGCGTCCCGTCTAGCATGCAAACTGGACTTCGGTACTATTTCAACTGTCTGTATAAAACTAATGCAAGAGCATGGATTGGTGAATGTAAATAAGTGAAATGGGCCGTCGCCAAACAAAATTGCTCGGAAATCAGCAAATAACAGCGCTAAAAACGTGAAAATGTGATATTTACATTGCAAAACTGCTGGTCTACCCATGAGTGTGTATTTCTACTGTGTGACCTGTAGATGCTGAGCAATCAGGCAAAACACCAGTTCGCATGTTGGACGTGACAAGCTGTAGAAACTATTGATAATTTATTATGCCTCCTCCACCTCAGTGGGGTGGGGGGCCCCAGCTTCATGTTGTTGGGTGACAGTTGTCATGTCGCATCCCGTCCATCCCATGTACTCAACGTATCTCACACAGTTATACTATAAATTGCAAATATTCACAGCATTGATTTCTCGAAGATTTTGACCTTGGATGATACTTGTCAAGGTCACAGTCTAACAGCAGAGAATATAGTACAGATGATAGCTCCTGCATGCCAGATGTGGGGATGTTGTATTTGACAAGATTACTCAACACATTCAACTTCGACACAAAGTTGTCCTTGAATGACCTTTGACCTTAAATAACCTTTGACCTTAAATAACCTTTGACCTTAAATGACCTTTGACCTTAAATGACCTTTGACCTTTAATGACCTTTAATGACCTTTGACCTTAAATAACCTTTGATTGGATGACCTTCTTTTCTAGCTCAAAGACTCAAACACTGAAAAACTTGCATTTACAATAACTCCTTGTTTGAACTACAGAATCCCTCTGACGTACATTGAATGACCACATTGATTTCTTGTATGATTGTGACCTTCAGGTCACGGTTTTTATTCCTTGTTACCTGAAACTTTCTTGAAGGCTTTATGAGCAGTCAAGTAACCATCTGTGTTGCATTGAAATTAGTTTCAAATCTTATTGATAGGCTGGTAGCCTAATCTAGCTATGGCTGGAATATGCGGTAATGTGTCATTGCCTGGAAATTTCTAAATTTAAGTCTCACTTGAAATTTTGGAAGAAAGGTCAAAATTTGTTACTTGGGAAGTAGTCGCTCAGTCCATGCCCATTCCATAAATGTTGCCGTACTTTTTCTAGCCCTCTTGGTAGATAAATCTAATAACAGCCTTGAATCCAAAATATAATTATAATATGCTGCCGTGCAATTATGATGCCCCACAATCCTGCTCCAAAATCCTTGTGAATATGTAAAGTTTCCTTAGTTGATATTTTCAAAGATTTGAGGGAAAATCATGTCAATGTCAATATTATGACATTGTTCACTTGAACGCCAACTCTCCAGCAGCAGATTGCTGGGGATTAAAAGTGGACATTGGACAATGCTTCCCTAGTGGCTGTTGGCAAATACATTTCTGGAATTTATTTTGTGAGCTAGAATGACCGAGTTCCAGTGACGGGGGGAGGGGTTCGCATAACAAGGAATAAAATAAACCGTGGCCTGAAGGGCCTTGACCAACTTTGCAAGGTCACTGAGCCCAGACACTAGGTAACCTTGCTTACAGAATACATGTAGCTTGTGGCCAAAACTTTGGTAGGTTTTATTGAAGTACGCTATTGTAAACATTTGCCTTTCATAACAATTTTCCTTTGGTCAATTAACCCGAAAAACTTCATGTATTATGATCATTCTTGAATGCCTCAGCTTAGTATTATTTCTTGGCAGTTACTTAACACAGTGCCCTTTTGTATAATTCTGCCCTTGGATGATCGTGGCTCACGAATATGACTCGCATGTTACTGTGCATGGAGCAGGGTCTTGGATCTTGAGAATTCTAGGCCTAGTATTTATGCAGTAGCATAAAGTCATACTCTTCTCTACTAGGGTCCTGGTGTCATCAATGTTGAGGAGGTAGAAGAAATACCAGCGCCAGAAAATGAGGGAGTAGATTTGTCAAGCTTCAGCTTTAACAATGGAATCAATATATTGGAATATGAAAACTTCATTACTGTACAGCTGTCAGACGAGTTTCATGATGCGGGAAAACCAGAGTATCAACCTCATGTGTCCCAAAACGAAGATGCAGAAAGCCAGGCTTCAGGAGATGCAGAAACAGAGGACCCTGCTCCATACTCAGGAGATGCAGAAACAGAGAATCATGCCCCAAGAGCTTTCGCACAGGAGGAGGGTCCAAGGCGGGCTCCAAGCCAGGCTTCAGGAGATGCAGAAACAGAGGACCCTGCTCCATACTCAGGAGATGCAGAAACAGAGAATCATGCCCAAGAGCTTCCGCACAGGAGGAGGGTCCAAGGCGGGCTCCAAGCCAGGCTTCAGGAGATGCAGAAACAGAGGACCCTGCTCCATACTCAGGAGATGCAGAAACAGAGAATCATGCCCCAAGAGCTTCCACACAGGAGGACGGTCCAAGGCGGGCTCCAAGCCAGGCTTCAGGAGATGCAGAAACAGAGGACCCTGCTCCATACTCAGGAGATGCAGAAACAGAGAATCATGCCCCTAGAGCTTCCGCACAGGAGGACGGTCCAAGGCGGGCTCCAAGCCAGGCTTCAGGAGATGCAGAAACAGAGGACCCTGCTCCATACTCAGGAGATGCAGAAACAGAGAATCATGCCCCAAGAGCTTCCACACAGGAGGACGGTCCAAGGCGGGCTCCAAGCCAGGCTTCAGGAGATGCAGAAACAGAGGACCCTGCTCCATACTCAGGAGATGCAGAAACAGAGAATCATGCCCCAAGAGCTTCCACACAGGAGGACGGTCCAAGGCGGGCTCCAAGCCAGGCTTCAGGAGATGCAGAAACAGAGGACCCTGCTCCATACTCAGGAGATGCAGAAACAGAGAATCATGCCCCAAGAGCTTCCACACAGGAGGAGGGTCCAAGGCGGGCTCCAAGCCAGGCTTCAGGAGATGCAGAAACAGAGGACCCTGCTCCATACTCAGGAGATGCAGAAACAGAGAATCATGCCCCAAGAGCTTCCACACAGGAGGACGGTCCAAGGCGGGCTCCAAGCCAGGCTTCAGGAGATGCAGAAACAGAGGACCCTGCTCCATACTCAGGAGATGCTGAAACAGAGAATCATGCCCCAAGAGCTTCCGCACAGGAGGACGGTCCAAGGCGGGCTCCAAGCCAGGCTTAAGGAGATGCAGAAACAGAGGACCCTGCTCCATACTCAGGAGATGCAGAAACAGAGAATCATGCCCCAAGAGCTTCCACACAGGAGGACGGTCCAAGGCGGGCTCCAAGCCAGGCTTCAGGAGATGCAGAAACAGAGGACCCTGCTCCATACTCAGGAGATGCAGAAACAGAGAATCATGCCCCAAGAGCTTCCGCACAGGAGGAGGGTCCAAGGCGGGCTCCAAGCCAGGCTTCAGGAGATGCAGAAACAGAGGACCCTGCTCCATACTCAGGAGATGCAGAAACAGAGAATCATGCCCCAAGAGCTTCCACACAGGAGGAGGGTCCAAGGCGGGCTCCAAGCCAGGCTTCAGGAGATGCAGAAACAGAGGACCCTGCTCCATACTCAGGAGATGCAGAAACAGAGAATCATGCCCCAAGAGCTTCCACACAGGAGGACGGTCCAAGGCGGGCTCCAAGCCAGGCTTCAGGAGATGCAGAAACAGAGGACCCTGCTCCATACTCAGGAGATGCAGAAACAGAGAATCATGCCCCAAGAGCTTCCACACAGGAGGACGGTCCAAGGCGGGCTCCAAGCCAGGCTTCAGGAGATGCAGAAACAGAGGACCCTGCTCCATACTCAGGAGATGCAGAAACAGAGAATCATGCCCCAAGAGCTTCCACACAGGAGGAGTGTCCAAGGCGGGCTCCAAGCCAGGCTTCAGGAGATGCAGAAACAGAGGACCCTGCTCCATACTCAGGAGATGCAGAAACAGAGAATCATGCCCCAAGAGCTTCCACACAGGAGGACGGTCCAAGGCGGGCTCCAAGCCAGGCTTCAGGAGATGCAGAAACAGAGGACCCTGCTCCATACTCAGGAGATGCTGAAACAGAGAATCATGCCCCAAGAGCTTCCACACAGGAGGAGGGTCCAAGGCGGGCTCCAAGCCAGGCTTCAGGAGATGCAGAAACAGAGGACCCTGCTCCATACTCAGGAGATGCAGAAACAGAGAATCATGCCCCAAGAGCTTCCACACAGGAGGACGGTCCAAGGCGGGCTCCAAGCCAGGCTTCAGGAGATGCAGAAACAGAGGACCCTGCTCCATACTCAGGAGATGCAGAAACAGAGAATCATGCCCCAAGAGCTTCCACACAGGAGGACGGTCCAAGGCGGGCTCCAAGCCAGGCTTCAGGAGATGCAGAAACAGAGGACCCTGCTCCATACTCAGGAGATGCAGAAACAGAGAATCATGCCCCAAGAGCTTCCGCACAGGAGGACGGTCCAAGGCGGGCTCCAAGCCAGGCTTCAGGAGATGCAGAAACAGAGGACCCTGCTCCATACTCAGGAGATGCAGAAACAGAGAATCATGCCCCAAGAGCTTCCGCACAGGAGGACGGTCCAAGGCGGGCTCCAAGCCAGGCTTCAGGAGATGCAGAAACAGAGGACCCTGCTCCATACTCAGGAGATGCAGAAACAGAGAATCATGCCCCAAGAGCTGCCGCACAGGAGGAGGGTCCAAGGCGGGCTCCAAGCCAGGCTTCAGGAGATGCAGAAACAGAGGACCCTGCTCCATACTCAGGAGATGCTGAAACAGAGAATCATGCCCCAAGAGCTTCCGCACAGGAGGACGGTCCAAGGCGGGCTCCAAGCCAGGCTTCAGGAGATGCAGAAACAGAGGACCCTGCTCCATACTCAGGAGATGCAGAAACAGAGAATCATGCCCCAAGAGCTTCCACACAGGAGGACGGTCCAAGGCGGGCTCCAAGCCAGGCTTCAGGAGATGCAGAAACAGAGGACCCTGCTCCATACTCAGGAGATGCAGAAACAGAGAATCATGCCCCAAGAGCTTCCACACAGGAGGACGGTCCAAGGCGGGCTCCAAGCCAGGCTTCAGGAGATGCAGAAACAGAGGACCCTGCTCCATACTCAGGAGATGCAGAAACAGAGAATCATGCCCCAAGAGCTTCCGCACAGGAGGAGGGTCCAAGGCGGGCTCCAAGCCAGGCTTCAGGAGATGCAGAAACAGAGGACCCTGCTCCATACTCAGGAGATGCAGAAACAGAGAATCAAGCCCCAAGAGCTTCCACACAGGAGGAGGGTCCAAGGCGGGCTCCAAGCCAGGCTTCAGGAGATGCAGAAACAGAGGACCCTGCTCCATACTCAGGAGATGCAGAAACAGAGAATCATGCCCCAAGAGCTTCCACACAGGAGGACGGTCCAAGGCGGGCTCCAAGCCAGGCTTCAGGAGATGCAGAAACAGAGGACCCTGCTCCATACTCAGGAGATGCAGAAACAGAGAATCATGCCCCAAGAGCTTCCACACAGGAGGACGGTCCAAGGCGGGCTCCAAGCCAGGCTTCAGGAGATGCAGAAACAGAGGACCCTGCTCCATACTCAGGAGATGCAGAAACAGAGAATCATGCCCCAAGAGCTTCCGCACAGGAGGACGGTCCAAGGCGGGCTCCAAGCCAGGCTTCAGGAGATGCAGAAACAGAGGACCCTGCTCCATACTCAGGAGATGCAGAAACAGAGAATCATGCCCCAAGAGCTTCCACACAGGAGGACGGTCCAAGGCGGGCTCCAAGCCAGGCTTCAGGAGATGCAGAAACAGAGGACCCTGCTCCATACTCAGGAGATGCAGAAACAGAGAATCATGCCCCAAGAGCTTCCACACAGGAGGACGGTCCAAGGCGGGCTCCAAGCCAGGCTTCAGGAGATGCAGAAACAGAGGACCCTGCTCCATACTCAGGAGATGCAGAAACAGAGAATCATGCCCCAAGAGCTTCCGCACAGGAGGACGGTCCAAGGCGGGCTCCAAGCCAGGCTTCAGGAGATGCAGAAACAGAGGACCCTGCTCCATACTCAGGAGATGCAGAAACAGAGAATCATGCCCCAAGAGCTTCCACACAGGAGGACGGTCCAAGGCGGGCTCCAAGCCAGGCTTCAGGAGATGCAGAAACAGAGGACCCTGCTCCATACTCAGGAGATGCAGAAACAGAGAATCATGCCCCAAGAGCTTCCGCACAGGAGGACGGTCCAAGGCGGGCTCCAAGCCAGGCTTCAGGAGATGCAGAAACAGAGGACCCTGCTCCATACTCAGGAGATGCAGAAACAGAGAATCATGCCCCAAGAGCTTCCGCACAGGAGGACGGTCCAAGGCGGGCTCCAAGCCAGGCTTCAGGAGATGCAGAAACAGAGGACCCTGCTCCATACTCAGGAGATGCAGAAACAGAGAATCATGCCCCAAGAGCTTCCACACAGGAGGACGGTCCAAGGCGGGCTCCAAGCCAGGCTTCAGGAGATGCAGAAACAGAGGACCCTGCTCCATACTCAGGAGATGCAGAAACAGAGAATCATGCCCCAAGAGCTTCCACACAGGAGGACGGTCCAAGGCGGGCTCCAAGCCAGGCTTCAGGAGATGCAGAAACAGAGGACCCTGCTCCATACTCAGGAGATGCAGAAACAGAGAATCATGCCCCAAGAGCTTCCGCACAGGAGGAGGGTCCAAGGCGGGCTCCAAGCCAGGCTTCAGGAGATGCAGAAACAGAGGACCCTGCTCCATACTCAGGAGATGCAGAAACAGAGAATCATGCCCCAAGAGCTTCCGCACAGGAGGACGGTCCAAGGCGGGCTCCAAGCCAGGCTTCAGGAGATGCAGAAACAGAGGACCCTGCTCCATACTCAGGAGATGCAGAAACAGAGAATCATGCCCCAAGAGCTTCCACACAGGAGGACGGTCCAAGGCGGGCTCCAAGCCAGGCTTCAGGAGATGCAGAAACAGAGGACCCTGTTCCATACTCAGGAGATGCAGAAACAGAGAATCATGCCCCAAGAGCTTCCACACAGGAGGACGGTCCAAGGCGGGCTCCAAGCCAGGCTTCAGGAGATGCAGAAACAGAGGACCCTGCTCCATACTCAGGAGATGCTGAAACAGAGAATCATGCCCCAAGAGCTTCCACACAGGAGGACGGTCCAAGGCGGGCTCCAAGCCAGGCTTCAGGAGATGCAGAAACAGAGGACCCTGCTCCATACTCAGGAGATGCAGAAACAGAGAATCATGCCCCAAGAGCTTCCACACAGGAGGACGATCCAAGGCGGGCTCCAAGCCAGGCTTCAGGAGATGCAGAAACAGAGGACCCTGCTCCATACTCAGGAGATGCAGAAACAGAGAATCATGCCCCAAGAGCTTCCGCACAGGAGGACGGTCCAAGGCGGGCTCCAAGCCGGGCTTCAGGAGATGCAGAAACAGAGGACCCTGCTCCATACTCAGGAGATGCAGAAACAGAGAATCATGCCCCAAGAGCTTCCACACAGGAGGACGGTCCAAGGCGGGCTCCAAGCCAGGCTTCAGGAGATGCAGAAACAGAGGACCCTGCTCCATACTCAGGAGATGCAGAAACAGAGAATCATGCCCCTAGAGCTTCCGCACAGGAGGACGGTCCAAGGCGGGCTCCAAGCCAGGCTTCAGGAGATGCAGAAACAGAGGACCCTGCTCCATACTCAGGAGATGCAGAAACAGAGAATCATGCCCCAAGAGCTTCCACACAGGAGGACGGTCCAAGGCGGGCTCCAAGCCAGGCTTCAGGAGATGCAGAAACAGAGGACCCTGCTCCATACTCAGGAGATGCAGAAACAGAGGAATACTCAGGAGATGCAGAAACAGAGAATCATGCAAGAGCTTCCGCAGAGGAGGACGGTCCAAGGCGGGCTCCAAGCCAGGCTTCAGGAGATGCAGAAACATAGGACCCTGCTCCATACTCAGGAGATGCAGAAACAGAGAATCATGCCCCAAGAGCTTCCGCACAGGAGGAGGGTCCAAGGCGGGCTCCAAGCCAGGCTTCAGGAGATGCAGAAACAGAGAATCATGCTCCATACTCAGGAGATGCAGAAACAGAGAATCATGCCCCAAGAGTTTCCACACAGGAGGACGGTCCAAGGCGGGCTCCAAGCCAGGCTTCAGGAGATGCAGAAACAGAGGACCCTGCTCCATACTCAGGAGATGCAGAAACAGAGAATCATGCCCCAAGAGCTTCCGCACAGGAGGAGGGTCCAAGGCGGGCTCCAAGCCAGGCTTCAGGAGATGCAGAAACAGAGGACCCTGCTCCATACTCAGGAGATGCAGAAACAGAGAATCATGCCCCAAGAGCTTCCACACAGGAGGACGGTCCAAGGCGGGCTCCAAGCCAGGCTTCAGGAGATGCAGAAACAGAGGACCCTGCTCCATACTCAGGAGATGCAGAAACAGAGAATCATGCCCCAAGAGCTTCCGCACAGGAGGACGGTCCAAGGCGGGCTCCAAGCCAGGCTTCAGGAGATGCAGAAACAGAGGACCCTGCTCCATACTCAGGAGATGCAGAAACAGAGAATCATGCCCCAAGAGCTTCCGCACAGGAGGACGGTCCAAGGCGGGCTCCAAGCCAGGCTTCAGGAGATGCAGAAACAGAGGACCCTGCTCCATACTCAGGAGATGCAGAAACAGAGAATCATGCCCCAAGAGCTTCCACACAGGAGGACGGTCCAAGGCGGGCTCCAAGCCAGGCTTCAGGAGATGCAGAAACAGAGGACCCTGCTCCATACTCAGGAGATGCAGAAACAGAGAATCATGCCCCAAGAGCTTCCACACAGGAGGACGGTCCAAGGCGGGCTCCAAGCCAGGCTTCAGGAGATGCAGAAACAGAGGACCCTGCTCCATACTCAGGAGATGCAGAAACAGAGAATCATGCCCCAAGAGCTTCCGCACAGGAGGAGGGTCCAAGGCGGGCTCCAAGCCAGGCTTCAGGAGATGCAGAAACAGAGGACCCTGCTCCATACTCAGGAGATGCAGAAACAGAGAATCATGCCCCAAGAGCTTCCGCACAGGAGGACGGTCCAAGGCGGGCTCCAAGCCAGGCTTCAGGAGATGCAGAAACAGAGGACCCTGCTCCATACTCAGGAGATGCAGAAACAGAGAATCATGCCCCAAGAGCTTCCACACAGGAGGACGGTCCAAGGCGGGCTCCAAGCCAGGCTTCAGGAGATGCAGAAACAGAGGACCCCCAAGAGCTTCCACACAGGAGGACGGTCCAAGGCGGGCTCCAAGCCAGGCTTCAGGAGATGCAGAAACAGAGGACCCTGCTCCATACTCAGGAGATGCAGAAACAGAGAATCATGCCCCTAGAGCTTCCGCACAGGAGGACGGTCCAAGGCGGGCTCCAAGCCAGGCTTCAGGAGATGCAGAAACAGAGGACCCTGCTCCATACTCAGGAGATGCAGAAACAGAGAATCATGCCCCAAGAGCTTCCACACAGGAGGACGGTCCAAGGCGGGCTCCAAGCCAGGCTTCAGGAGATGCAGAAACAGAGGACCCTGCTCCATACTCAGGAGATGCAGAAACAGAGAATCATGCCCCAAGAGCTTCCGCAGAGGAGGACGGTCCAAGGCGGGCTCCAAGCCAGGCTTCAGGAGATGCAGAAACAGAGGACCCTGCTCCATACTCAGGAGATGCAGAAACAGAGAATCATGCCCCAAGAGCTTCCACACAGGAGGACGGTCCAAGGCGGGCTCCAAGCCAGGCTTCAGGAGATGCAGAAACAGAGGACCCTGCTCCATACTCAGGAGATGCAGAAACAGAGAATCATGCCCCAAGAGCTTCCGCACAGGAGGAGGGTCCAAGGCGGGCTCCAAGCCAGGCTTCAGGAGATGCAGAAACAGAGAATCATGCTCCATACTCAGGAGATGCAGAAACAGAGAATCATGCCCCAAGAGTTTCCACACAGGAGGACGGTCCAAGGCGGGCTCCAAGCCAGGCTTCAGGAGATGCAGAAACAGAGGACCCTGCTCCATACTCAGGAGATGCAGAAACAGAGAATCATGCCCCAAGAGCTTCCGCACAGGAGGACGGTCCAAGGCGGGCTCCAAGCCAGGCTTCAGGAGATGCAGAAACAGAGGACCCTGCTCCATACTCAGGAGATGCAGAAACAGAGAATCATGCCCCAAGAGCTTCCGCACAGGAGGAGGGTCCAAGGCGGGCTCCAAGCCAGGCTTCAGGAGATGCAGAAACAGAGAATCATGCTCCATACTCAGGAGATGCAGAAACAGAGAATCATGCCCCAAGAGTTTCCACACAGGAGGACGGTCCAAGGCGGGCTCCAAGCCAGGCTTCAGGAGATGCAGAAACAGAGGACCCTGCTCCATACTCAGGAGATGCAGAAACAGAGAATCATGCCCCAAGAGCTTCCGCACAGGAGGACGGTCCAAGGCGGGCTCCAAGCCAGGCTTCAGGAGATGCAGAAACAGAGGACCCTGCTCCATACTCAGGAGATGCAGAAACAGAGAATCATGCCCCAAGAGCTTCCACACAGGAGGACGGTCCAAGGCGGGCTCCAAGCCAGGCTTCAGGAGATGCAGCAACAGAGGACCCTGCTCCATACTCAGGAGATGCAGAAACAGAGAATCATGCCCCAAGAGCTTCCGCACAGGAGGACGGTCCAAGGCGGGCTCCAAGCCAGGCTTCAGGAGATGCAGAAACAGAGGACCCTGCTCCAATAACTGATGAGGTAAGTTCCTGGATTCCATTATGTTATATTTGTCAAAGCTGGCCATTAACTATTTAAAAATTTGACGTACCAGCAAGGGTTTGTATTGTAAGATTTATTTTTGTCAAACAGATACAGTCCAAGCTTCATGTTTCTGGAGCAGTGAAAAACAGTTTCTGTAAGCGATTCAACCAAAAGTACATTAAGAAAATTGCAAAAAATCCACGGAAGTCCTTCTACGAGGGGTCCAAACGGTCTTTGTCTAACCAAATAAAAGACAAAGTAAGAGATTTCTTTCGGCAGGAAGAAAACGTTGTTTGCTTGCCTGATATGAAGTATGTTTCCAAGAAAACTAATTTGCCTAAAAAGGTGCTCAACAGGAGTGTCAAACAGGTGTATCGGAGCTTCTGCAAGGAAAAGAACTTACAAATCTCTCTCCCAGCTTTTCGAAGACTGAGGCCTAAAGATGTGAAAACGCTGAGCTCAGGTCATCTGGTGCAGAACTTGTGCAAAACTTGTGAAAACATGAGGCTTGTCCTCTCAGCATTAAACCTGTCAGAAGAAGTAATTAATCAGAGTCTCTGTCAGAAAACAGGTCACTTTCACAGGAGGGAATGTTTATGGCGTGAATGCAAGGATTGTGGAACTGATAGACTTGAGGAGATCCTTACTAAGAAATTTGAAGAGAAACTTCACAATAGTGTCACATGGCAAACTTGGCAACGGAAGAATCTACCAAAATCTACCACTAAAAGGACAGTCTTAACAACTGAGATTGGCACAATTGAACAGCTCATCAAAGTGATCATTTTAATGGCAGAAACAGTTCCAAAACACTTATTTGTAGCACGTTGGCAACGGGAACAATTTCGGATAATGCGAGAAAATGTAAGAAATGATCAACTTCTTCTGCTCGAGGACTTTTCTGAAAATAGGCGTAATGAACACATGCATGAAGTATCAGAAGCCCACTGGGGCTACACCCAGAGCACGTTATTTCCGACTATTGCGTGGTACAAGTGTCCCAGCTGTGATAAAATCGCAGAGGAAGCTATAACTGTACTTTCTGACGACAACAGGCATGATGCTTATGCAGTGAAGGAGTTCGAGCATGCCATTTTTGAACATCTGCGAAGAAGGGGTCTGTCGTTTAAGAAGGTGACCTTTGTAAGTGATGGTTGTGCCTCCCAATTCAAGAGTGCCATACCCTTTCTGCATCTCAGTGTTCTTGCAATGGAAGGCATCAAAGTGGAGAGACAGTATAGTGGCGCCAATCACGGAAAAAGCCGTAGTGATGGTGAAGGTGCTGTCATTAAAACAATGACCTCTAATGCTGTGAAAGGAGGCAGGGCAGTGATTGACAATGCTGAACAAATGTACGTATATCTCAAGCAAGAAATTTCGCAGTCTTCACTCTCTCAGGAACCACACAAGAATGAAAAACACAAGTGCCGCACAATTTTGTTGGTACAGAACATACAAAGACCAGAAGAAAATCAAAAATTAAGGTCTCTTCCAGGCACAAGAAAATTTCATCATATTGTTACTACAGAAACAGAGGGACATATAAAGGCAAGAGAACTGTCGTGTGCTTGCACCAGTTGCCGGGAGGGATCTTACGAGTCTTGCAGAAACAAAGATTATGTAAAAAAATTCTGTCAACATAATCTTCTAGGAAGATCTAAGACAAGTCGTGCAAGTGATGATCAGGACGACAACGTTGACTCCATCAACAGTGGAAAGAGAAAGGTAGATGAGAGAGACGCCAGCAAGAAGAAAGGCAGATCTAAGACAAGTCGTGCAAGTGATGATCGGGACGACAACGTTGACTCCATCAACAGTGGAAAGAGAAAGGTAGATGAGAGAGACGCCAGCAAGAAGAAAGGCAGATCTAAGACAAGTCATGCAAGTGATGATCAGGACGACAACGTTGACTCCATCAACAGTGGAAAGAGAAAGGTAGATGAGAGAGACGCCAGCAAGAAGAAAGGCAGATCTAAGACAAGTCGTGCAAGTGATGATCGGGACGACAACGTTGACTCCATCAACAGTGGAAAGAGAAAGGTAGATGAGAGAGACTCCAGCAAGAAGAAAGGCAGATCTAAGACAAGTCGTGCAAGTGATGATCAGGACGACAACGTTGACTCCATCAACAGTGGAAAGAGAAAGGTAGATGAGAGAGACGCCAGCAGGAAGAAAGGCAGATCTAAGACAAGTCGTGTAAGTGATGATCAGGACGACAACGTTGACTCCATCAACAGTGGAAAGAGAAAGGTAGATGAGAGAGACGCCAGCAAGAAGAAAGGCAGATCTAAGACAAGTCATGCAAGTGATGATCGGGACGACAACGTTGACTCCATCAACAGTGGAAAGAGAAAGGTAGATGAGAGAGACGCCAGCAAGAAGAATGGCAGATCTAAGACAAGTCGTGCAAGTGATGATCAGGACGACAACGTTGACTCCATCAATTGTGGAAAGAGAAAGGTAGATGACAGAGATGCCAGCAAGAACAAAAGGCGAAAGATAAGCTCCAGTGACATGAAGCTTGTCGACTCAGCAACGGACTTGGTAATGATTAAATGATATATTTTGCAAGCTGTTCACTTGTGTAGTCTCTTTAATCTACACTGGAGTACTGATGCTAGCCTTGGCAAAATAAGCACTGTGTAATTTATTGTGATTTGATGGAAATTTGTCTTGTCCTTGAAGCCTATCAGTTTGTAGTTTCATGTATGAAGCATCTTCTTTAAATATTGTTACTTATTTCAATTAGTGTGAGTTGAAAGGCCACTTGCTAAGTAGTATTTTAATTTCCTCTGGTTGGCCTTAACTGATCATCAGCCAATTAGATAAAGCTTAGAAATTACATAGCAAGTAGTCCAAGCAACTCATACATACTTAGTGAAATTGCAGTAAGTTAACTCAAAGGAAGTTATCTATTCAATGTCACCGACATAGGTAATGGTTTAATTTGGGTACAATGGTTGAATTTAATGCTTTGTGTGTTGCAGAAAAAGAGGGAAACGTACTTCAGAGAAGCTCAAAGGGTTCTTTGCCGGATGAAAACATTTCACGAATTCCAGCTAAAATGCGAAGACTTGGCTGACAGTATATCGGAGTTCCTCTTGCCTAAGCCATCTGATCAGAACTTATCAAATCTCCCGATAGACATCAACAGCTGCTGCGTATACCCTGATACAGCGCCCTCCACGTCACTGCCCAGATCAATTATCGGGAATGGTAATTGCCTGTTTAACATCTTTAGCCAGTTGCTGTGGGGGAACCAAAACTTCAGCCAAGAGTTGAGGGTGCGATCTGCAATTGAGCTGGCCCGGAATGAACCCTTCTACTTGGATCAAGAAAAGATGAAAGAAGGCACCCAGAGCATGGACTCCAATATCCCTGGGTTTTATGTGCAAGCTATGGCTCATTATAAGGGCGAGAAGACCACCCTCCCAAATATGAAGAAGCTCTACAGGTAAAAAAATATGTTCAAACCTGTTATACAGGCCTATGTGATGTTGTTTGACTCTACTACCAGAGGTGTAGATCATGGGTTGCAGGGGTATGCACCCCCCTTCCCCCTGAATGAACATGGGGGGGGGGGGGATCATCATATAAATCCCCCCCCCCCTACACTGTTGTACTTGAAATTCCAAGATTTTGACCATCAGTAGAAAAATACATGAGATGTACTTCGTTGTTATTGCATAAGTTAAATGATAAGCAGATAAATATGTCAACCATTGTGCCTTATTCAATATGTCATGAAAACTTCTGAATTTATAACCGCTTATCGGCGCTTAGTGTGGAAAGTGATTAGATATATTTGGCTGTCTTGTCTCTTATATCAGTTACTTGTTAATGTTATGTGAAAAAACAAGCTCCAGTTTGCTCAGAATTCACCTCAGATAAAATGAAGTCTTTTGGCTGGCAGGCCATTAAGTTGCCCCGGTTGTGTGATCTTTGTCCTGTTTGGCTGCTCAAATATGTTGACCCCCGCCTATTTCTCTTGTCTGTAACCTCAGTGTGTTTTCATGCCTACGGAAGACTTGCTTACTGCAGTGATGAGATGGTTGTTTTTGTAACTTTTTTATATTGAATATTGATATTTCAATTTCAGGGCTGAAGTGATGCATGCCACAAAGGAGGCTAAATACGTTGGGATATTTCACATTCATGCCTTAGCCAGCGTGTGTAAAATGAGGGTTAGGTCCATCTACCCGAAGGCTGCACTAAATATCCATGAGCTGTATGATAGATTGTGCCTCCCAAGGAATGAAGAAGCTGGTAAGATAATTTCAAGAGACCTTAATAATAATGCCTCATCCTTATTTAAACCTAAAAAATATTTAGTCATACTACTGATTTAGACCAAGTTCCACTTCCAACCGTTTTACAGTCTCGTACGTTAGCAGGTAATGTGGCTCATGTATCGGTTGTATTTTATTAGTATTTGCGCAAATGTAAAATGCAAGATATGTTTAGCCAGTTTTGGTTTGCATGATATAAGACCATTCTTAACACATTTACTACTCATGTAGACATCATAAATGTTCTTATGCATACGCTTAGTTGTATGTTTCTCGGATTTCAGTTGATGTCATCCATGTCATGTGGACGAACATGAGTTGTCTGTCACCAAAGGACTGGTTCCCCAATCACTTCGTAGGGATTGCAAATGTACCAAGGTAAATGTATGTTACTGGTGCCCCCTCTTCTGAAACCAGTGGTTAATTTTCATGTGATTTGTAATGATTTTTTTAGGGCTGCAGTGTTTAACATTTTCCTTCTTTATAACATACCCTATTGATTTCTTCATTCCATTTATCAATCTATATTGTTTAGTGCACCACTTGAACAAGATGATCATGTTCTGGTCAACCTCGGGGTGAAGACTTTACCAGCTCTTGTAATCTACTTAACTATTTACAACCAGTTCAATATTTCATTTAGGCCTAAGGTGTTGCCGTACCAAAACCATGCTGATGTATAGTCTAACATTTTTGTACCAAAACTGTAAGAGTTTCTGGCACTGTAGGAAATCCTTCTCAAGTACATGTACAATAATATTTCCAAACCCATGAAATTTTCAACTGAAAATGTGAGTACTTTCCTCAAAACTTAATTGCGTATATCATAGAACTTCTGTTCTCCAAACTCTTGTGTATTGGCCTTCAGTATATTTGAATGAGCCCTTCATATTAGTTCTGTAGTCCTCATTTAATGACTGAATTCTTATGTCCATGGTTTTGGAGAGGCATGTTTTTCACTTTTTCAAGCTTTGGTTTTCTCTTACATTGTAGT
This sequence comes from Platynereis dumerilii, assembly GCA_026936325.1. Classification (NCBI taxonomy): domain Eukaryota; kingdom Metazoa; phylum Annelida; class Polychaeta; order Phyllodocida; family Nereididae; genus Platynereis; species Platynereis dumerilii. The sequence goes on from JAPTHN010000001.1 coordinate 52,232,452, forward strand.
TTGTGAAAGGTGATAGTACCTTGGATGACATTTGTTTTTATAAATATTTATATAAATTTATAATTTAGAACTGGAGAATGTGAAGGAAACCATTGCCATTGTAGTCACTTTTGTCAAAATTGTTGAGGTACTACCATCTTTCCCAAATGCTACAAAATGTGTTCACTTTTTAATTTAAATTGTTTGCAATTGTGCTTGTTCTGTGACAGTAAGGATGTTCATATTGATTTATACTCCAGCGAATTTGTTCTATTTTTTAACTTTAAAACATCATCTGTGGGTGATAAACGCCCAAATTCAAGTTGAGATCTTTTCTAACAAGAAAGTATGTTAAACCTCTTTCCCTTGTTTAATAATAGTTTTTAGTAGGAATTACTGGAATTTTAATACAAAATGACTGATAAAATTATTGTTATGGCTGTTTATTTACAACTCAGTACGTAGCAATGCTTTTGGGCCATTTGGCATACATGTAAATCTGTCAATTCACAGTTGGAAGATTAAACTGAGTAAATAATGCAACTGCAGCAGAGTTTCACTTGTTCTTAAATATCCTTAAAGATTAACTATTTTTGCTTTCTAGAAAATTAGGTTTGTCTGTTTAGGTAATTTTTCTGAAATAACAATTAAATATTCCTGATACATATTTTTTCACACTGTTGCAGGTGGTGAAGTGCGAGGATGATGAAATACTTGTGGAGTATTACGACCGGCACAGAAAAGTCCCCTCTGACCTTTGGGTCCGAGTTAACACTGTGTTCAGCGTCGACGAACAGGATATCATCGGCAAGATTGCAGGGCCTGAGGGCGGGAAGTTCCGCCGGTTCACAGTCTATGACTTCAGTAAGGGAAACCCTCGTAAGTGGACTGTTTGAAAGTTGTTCTTAGGTTTCATAAAATGTTTCCTATGTAAATTTAAATCTACACCTGACTTGTCTGAAGTTATTTTGTAAAGAAAGTTTGCAGAATCGTTGTTGAATAGTTAACATGTTTCATTTCAGCACACCCCTTAAAAAGAGCCCACCCCCCTCCATAAAGAACAAATTTTAATTCAATAAAAATATGACTTTATCCAAAGATTTCAATGCAAAAACTATTAATTACCCATCTCATCATTACATCTGCCCTCCAGGCACCTAATGCAAACAATAGGGTATAGTGATTTTGATGGTTATATTGTAAGTTAAGAAATTATGTATTTTTGTTGCAGAGCTCCCTGGATGCATGTGAGATTCAGTCCCCGACATCAATTGAAGTTACTAGTTTTCAAGTTATTGACGTTATTATGCATTTACATTTTCATTAAATTTTAAACTTTTCACTGTGTATTGTAGCATTCTGCCACATTTTCAGCATTTTTTTATTCAATGGTTGACTAAGAGAGCTGTATGGGCCTTGCAACTTTAACAGCTGGCTTGGTATGCTTAAATATCCACAGCATTAGCTTTAGAGGTTGAGGTATTATCTGGTACTTCAAATGTGTATTTCCTTAAAACTTATCATACTGCAATGACATTTTGAAAATATGCTGCCCTACTTGAGATAATCAGAAAAAGTAAGACATTTTTCTTGTAAGAAGATGTGGGAACTTTGCTTATTTGTAATCAATACAAGATTTTGAACTGAAAAATATTGTTATTGTGTTTCAGTGCTTTACCCACTGTGTGTTAATTTACTACAATCATATCAATTAGTCACAGGCTTCTGTTAGACATTTGGACATGGTATATAACTGGTAATCTTTTACTGACGAGTACCCTATTGAAAACGGAATTGACTTAATTTGTTGCTATTGTTTGCGTTGAAATCCCTCAACTTATTCGGTTTTGTTAAAGATGTTAGGTTGTAACTTGCAATGGTTGGCATGTGACAAAGATTGTTTGCTTCGACCTTGACCACAACAGTGTTCGAAATTCTGATTCCAAATCATTTATAAAGTTCACAGATTTGCTCTAAGGAGGTGTTGAATGTGGATAAGTGGAAATCTATTTTTGTTTCATTTCCCTGAAACTCTTGATGTCTCTTCCTACACATTTTTGTCAAAAGGAAGGTAAAAAAGTGTGTTCCAGAAGGGTTGCTGTGGATCAGCAAAAAAATTGATAATATATTGTGCTGATGCCTCACCACTTCATGATGACATCAGAAAGCCATAGTGCTTGCGAGTTTCATCAAATATTGTTAGAGTTTGGAAGATGAGTTATCAAAAGGTTTGTCACCTGTGAATTTCATCAGATCTGAGGAAAAATGTGAGTTTTTGATGCAATTGGTATTTTAGCTGGGATAATTTTATTGATACTTGTCTTTCCTTTTTGAAAGTTCTCGGCATCTCCTGAATAGCATCCAAGTTGCTCAAAAGCGATAAGTGTAATACAATGTAATCTGATTGGCAAATGTACCTTTTGAGTGTCCAGGTTTCAATAATCCTTCCATCTCATTGCCCTGCCCTCCTGTCCTAATTAGCGTACCAACTACCAAGTGCATAAATACAGGACGTAAAGCTCCTGTCATCCATTTTAAGTGTCCAGGTGTTTTTCTTCAAAGGTCCTGCCTCACTCTAATGTTTTATATTCTTTTTACTGCTATTGGAATGTGAATTCTTCTGTGAAGACCTATTAAATTAACGAAGAGTTCCTGTGCAGTTCTTGAAAATTATTAAAAGTGCTCTTAAGAAATTGTTGGCCTGAAAAGTCCTAGAGCAGTCCTTAAAAATTGCAAAATTAAGTGGTCCTGGAATTCTAATTATTCTGCAGAAAACAATTGAAAATCCCTGGTTGCATGGCTGTCAAGTCCTCTTGAATGCGCAGCAATGTTCTCAAAACAAATACGCTATTAGGTCAGCACACTTAGAATACGTATGGACAGAATTCATTCCTATTTAATACATTCCAACTGACAAATTGACACTATATTTCAATGCCGAGTACAGGCAAATTTTTGTGCCCCCATTCACTGATGAAGAAGATGCAAAAAAGTTGAAAATTGTGACAATTTATGCATGATGGTAAATTCTTCACTATAATGAATCCGGAGTTCGAGAATCTACCAAAAACTTTGTGATGGACTTCAAATCTATAAGATGAGCCACTGATACAAAACATTCATTGACAACTTATGTGTGATGCTGTGTGGGTTTCGTGTAATCATCGGTAGCTAATTGTAGCCTGAACTCTTGAGTTGTCCAGATAGTCCGTTTAGTTGTCCGCATTGTCCGTTCACTTTCCTCGGTCATCTTCATGTTACGTTTCGTGGACAACTGTGCGGACAACCAAATTTGATTCGAGTCCTCATAAAGAATATAAATCTTTTTCAGGTAGTTTTTTTCTCCAAAAAACTGTCTTTTTGGTTGAAAAATTTAATGGTACCATTGTTTTGGTGGTACCATGTGCCATACTTCAGTTATCGCAGTTTTAGTGGTCAAAATAGTCCAAAAAACGCTGTTTTGTTAGACAACATGTAACAAAGATTCTACTGGTGTATTATGGGTAATCCTTGGTTCATTATTTAAAGCAATCATTATTCTATATGCATACTAATTTTCATGTGGCTGAGGGCAATAGTTTTTCAGTTATACCAAGAAAAGTGTTAAAAGCGGACAACTCTTTTACACTTTTTTGGAAGTCTAAAAGTTGAAAAAATATATGAAATTTTCATTTATTTTGACTGGTTTTATGGCAAATACTAGGCAGAGGCAATATGTATGAACTGGTATTAACATTAAAGTCATCCATGGACAGTGATATTTAGAGTCCTCTTGGAGCACCTTCAGATTCTCACCCATATATGTATAATATTGTTAATGAAGAAACCTCGGCATTTTGATTACCATTTACCAGCAAGAAGGCCAATATACACGGAAATAAAAATAGCAAAACAGTGAACAGTATCAATTTTAATTAATTGATGAAAATGAATGGAAAACGCAGAAAATGCATAAATGTAACAAATAACGACAAGGGAAATTATGGGCACATGATTTGATAAAGGCATGATTGATGAACGTTAAAGGTAGAAAATATTTTGATCCATCATATTGTCACAAAGACTGATCAAAATCATTGATGGTTGGAGACTAGAATATTACGGGCAGCTGTTCACATAGGCCATCCTACATAATTTTTTCGTACAATATATTATGTTACTATAAAAGATTCTTCAGAATCAAACATGATTTAAACATCCTCCATGCAGTCCTGGCTGTATATTAATTAAGGTACAATAATGCTCCATCGAGGTTAAAAACAAATTTCTAAATACATTGACATCTCAAATTAAGTGAAAAACAGATTACACAAACACTTGCTTTCTTGTATTTCACAAGTTTCCATTAATATATAAAGCTGCTAAGGATTTTCCATGAATGTTAAAAACTTAACGTATAATAACATAAATTTATAACTGAGCATAACTGCAAGCACTTTCAACACTAGTCTGTTTATGTGAAATATATCAATGTGCAGGCCTACATGTTGGTATCAATTGACAGCTGCTGCTGCTGCGCTGCACAGACTTAATTAACCTGTATTGGTAGCCAAAACAAATTTCACAACTCTAAGTGAAATACTAAAAGCTGTCATAGAGGACAAATAAATATCGCAGTCCTGTGGCAGCCTTTTTTTTTCAGCCATCTCCGATTTATCGACACGTTACAATATATAATGTACCTGTACCAAATTTAATAACTATAAGTGAAATACTGAGGTCACAGTAGACAATTATAAAATAACAGCCATGTTGTATGTGGCAGCCATTTTGGCAGCTGTCTTGGATTTCTCTACATGTTCCTGATCCACACCCATAGGCCAATAACTGTACCAAATTTCATAACTCTCAGTGAAATACTAAGTTCTCCATTCCTATACAAACCTTAAGCAGGACAACAATGACAATAACGAGTGAGTGATGACAATAGCTCTTCGTTAAAAAAAAAACAAAAAAACAGGCACGCTATAGAAATGAACATTGTGGGTCAAAGAAAGAGGAAAGATTAAGAGGAGAAAGACATTGGGTTTATCTTGACTAATAATAATGTAATCTGTGTAGTTTCAGTAGTGCTGCTGTATAAAATGCACTCGCAGCTCATAGAGTTGAAAGTCCATCATTTCGCATGTCGCAGATTTGCACGTTTTGGCAACGCACCGGTTCTGAGGTAAACATCGACTTGAGCTGTAAACCTTTCAAGAGAAAAACATAAACTAGAATAAAGCATCACAAAGCTTGAAGAACAGCAAATACTTCTGCATCTTTATAGTTATTAGTGCAACCAAACAAACATTGCAATATGAATGAATCAGTTATCTTATAAAAATTCATGAGAATACATGTAAACCATATACCCGCATCCACGAGCAATTTAACAACAACAACAAAATTATGAAATACAAAGTAATTTGTCAAGTCACTTGTAAGCACAGTTTAATGCTATAGCGTAGCGCGGGGCATGCAGCCCCCCTTAACTTCGAGGAGCGATTTGACCTACTTTTTGTGGTCGATTATTTGAATGCTTTTGCTGTAAGGAAGGGATCACTTAACTCTACTTATAACTAGTGAAACGAATGTCTACCAGTTTTAATAAAGGAGTTACGGCCCTTTTTGTAAAAAAAATTAAATGGCCTTCTTACCCCACCCATCAGGCAAGAAGCCCCCCTATTATAATCCTATGGAAATTTTTTTTGCAAGCGCATTCAGCTTGAAAGTTATTTCTTGGGGTTCTTCTATCATTTTCAAGGCATTCTGTTCACTTTTTCTGAATTTCTGAATTTTTCTGTTCATACATTTATTTTTTAATATTTTTTGCCCTTTTTCAATTTCGGCCAAAATTTTTTCTATTTCAATTAGCTATTCTATCAAGATATAAGGTAAAGTACACATTAATAAATGGTTCCTGAAGCAGCTTCGAGGCCTCAGTGAAGGGGGCCCCATGCCCCATACCATGTGGGGCCTCTCGCCCCAAACCGACATATCTTAATTTTACCTCTATATTTTGAGCTAAAATGCAAAAAACATGATCCAAATCATATTTATTTGATGGTCATAAAGTGAAGCAATGCAGATATCCATTATACTTTTAAAAATTTCCAAAGTTATTTCTGACAACCACTTTCAAAGAATTAATCAAAGTTACAAAAACCATGCACCTTTTTTTGTTTCTTTAATTACGACTATGGTTTGGTGCTGAATGCCTTGAAAATTTGTGACGTCACCTAAGAAGCCTCTAGCTTCAATCCTATCAATAAGAAAAAGCACCAAAAATGTAAGTTTAGAAATAACCCTGGGGGGGCTTCTCACCTAACCCGGGCTTCTTGCCCCAACCCACTCTAATACTATATTGTTAATTTTTTATCCATACCCATAATAATCAGCTGGGTCAACAAGAAGCAATGCCAACCCCCCCCCCGGGCTCCCACCTATAATGATGACCTTATGTAGGTTGCCATGAGTGGCTAAGAAACACAGCTTTCCTGTATCTTTGGTGTGATAAGGCCAAGTATATCATGCAGACACGAACCTTGAGGCGAGGAGCAAAAGTGGCTCATGAAATATTAATTTCACCACTTTTCGTCGCTGAGAATGGAACCCATTTGGAGGGGGCGGGATGCAGCCTACATGGGTAAATATCACCTTAGCCATGACCACCATGTTGATTTTTAACCATGTAGGCTGCACCCTGACCAATGGTATGAAACAATGTAAAATTAATAATTTACAGAGGGACCTGTATGTGAAATCATTGATTTCATGGTAAAAATGACTATAATTATTCATATTGAGAGCGCCACATCCCCTGAATCAAGCACCCTTTTAAGAAATGCCCCTACTAGAATCCTCCAAGCCCCCGGAGATCCAATGGTAATTCCCTAAATTGCGATCATCATTGACCTACCTCCATCTGTAGGGCACCCCATGATGTCTGGATATGCAACAGTAAACACAGCGGCGGGCGATCCGGAACGGGATAGGACATAAGAACAGGATGCCAGCGGGAACTGCCATCAGAGCAAGGGCTTCCCACATATCTGCAAAAAAGAATTGAAGAAAAAATATATAAATGAAACCGTCAGACGTAACATGTGCACAATTTACTACCTGATCAGGTAATAAAAACAGCCATAGAGCATTGTTCCATGTCTGAGGCTCTGGATGGGGTCCCTCTGTTCCTCGGCTATTTTACTTTTAGATTCCCTGTCCCTAACCAACTTTTTAAATTAAATTTTGAGTTACGTGGCCCTCAGCTCTGTATCGGGTTTATGTCCCCAATGTCCTTTGGCCATTTTAATTTTGAATTCCCAGGTCTCCAAACATTAGCAAACCATTAGCAAACCACCATTAAAAAATTTGCAAATGTTAAACAACTTGTATAGTATAATGTATACGCAACCAAATAATCTTGTGATTGCACTGATTGAAAATTTATGATGCTGTTTGACTGGTCATCAAGTTTACAGCAGCGTCGTGCACAACCACAATTGTTTTTTGGCACGCTTGAAAAAAGGTTTTTGTGACATTTCAAGTCCATACGGAGGGGTGTGGCGGATCACACATTTACAAGACATGGCGTACCTTGTTTGCATAGTTTTCCCATATAGCCGAGTACACAGTGGCAGGCTCCTGTTGCTTTGTCGCAAGGTTTTTTGCAATGGCCACATTCCTCCTTGCACTCCAGACCATAATAGCCATCAGGACAACCTGAGCAGAGTTTTGAAAATGGGTGATGATTATATATATAGTAAAACAATGTTTGCAAAGAAAAAGGAACTTTAAAGATACCGTATATATAGATATAGGCCCTATAGTAGTTTTTAATTGTTCCATGTGACCATGTCACCCATGTGGGTGCCTTGACATTCATTGACATGATCAAAATGCCATGACATGGTAGCAATTTAGCTTAAAAACGAATTAACAAAATTATGATTTACAATTTATACAAATCAATAACATTACGGAACTCACTCTGTGTGCAGAATCTGCCGATATAGCCTGGTTGGCAGCCATCGGGACACGTTCCGTCAAGGGAGTTGCAGCGCGAAAGTCCTCCACAAGCTCCACAAGGCACACAGCCAAACCCAAAAGTCCCTGGGGGACAATCTGTCCAACAAAATTTCCTGATTTTATACTATGATATATGACAGTCATGGATTGGATATTGCAATAGTAAAATTGACATCAAGTAATCCAAGGCTTCCTGTTGAACACCACCCTTATTCAGGATTGGATTATGGGTATCTCCTATAAAGACATGCTTACGAGCAGGATGGATTGACTTGGGCTAATAGGCTTTATAATATATCCTGTACAAAATGTACGCATTGTGATGAGCCCGTTACATAAAACATAAGGACACAGCAACACTCCGAAATATCATTCAAACTACTGTTCAAGTGACCAGCCAGAGCCAGGAACTTTGGACAACCATGCTCAAGAGCCAACAACCAGCTAACTGCACTCCAATGCTCAGGTTGGTAATTTTACAGCAAGGTGGCTTTTAAATACCATTTTGCCGAAAACTAGTACAGCTGCCCTGAAACTTTACTGGATTCTGGCCAACGTATTATATTTGATATCTGATTTTCAGATTACATGATTATGCTTTGGTTTTTTGGTAAATCACCCACAAGCAAAAAATGGTAAAACTTATCCCGGTCTCCCCTATTAAAATACTTCAAAATGTTTTAGATTCTCACTCTTCAAGAGGTTTTTTTCATTAAGACAAACCAGAAAGATATTGTCACAATAAACATACGTTGTCTGCATTCTGGCATCACAGTCCGGCCCGGTTTGCACGCCATGCAGCCGAGAAATCGATCGCAAATTCGGCAAAACGGAGTGCATTTTTGTGTACAACCTGCTCCGTATTCATTCCCGACGCAAGCTGGAAAGGGAGACCATTAAAAAAGTCAGCCATTTTGCAAGCAAAAGGCAGCCATTTTGTGAACTTTGTAAGTTATAGATATGTACCAGGTACATGGAATTTGGAAAAGTAGAATCAAATTCAGAATCAGAATGTCTTTTACTGTAGATTAGGCCTAATGCAAAGCGGTATAGCAGAAAGCTAAGTGTAAACATTTCGAAAATACTATGGTTAGTATTATGGCTATTAAAATATAACTTCAGTATTAAGTAATTAAAACTAACGTATGTCGCATCTGACTCCCTTCCATCCAGTTTGGCATTCGAGGTTGGGGCACATTCCGTTGTACGGATTGCAGCGACTCTCCTTGCAGTGACAGGTGGACTCGCAGTTTGGTCCGTAAGTTCTCAGTGCACATGCTGCAAGATGTCAGACATTAAAGGTTAAACAGCCATATATAGCTGAGTTGATAGTAATGCCATTTCAGAACACCAGTGATGTCATGCACCATGTCAGGTCCTGTCTTTCACATCAAAATTAAATTAACTCATTGTCAATTTCTCGGTGTGAGACAAGTGAAATCACTGATGACTGAACTGATCATTCACATACACAAGATACACACGTGTTTATTAATAACCACTGCATGAAAACATGTATACGGTGTGCTATGGTGCTACAGCCTGCTTGCACAAGATATATACAGGAATGTAATTAAATAAAAGGCATGTCACAAAATGATTAAATCTATTTCGATACAGGAGTCACTCATTTTTCCTTGGCTGTTTAAAAACAATATTTTCGTCACTCATAGATGGCAATATCTATATCTTCAGACCAACGTACCCTGATCACATCGTTCTCCCATATAGCCTGGTACACATCCCCCGGCAGGGCAGATGCCGGATATTGGGTCGCACTTCCCGTGAAGACAGTGGCAGAGTTTGTCACATAGCATCCCGTAGGTCATGTGTCCACATTCTAAAAATATATTGCCGGGAAGGAAAATATTCCAAGACTGACTAAATTGAGAAACAAATTGTGTAGGCCTTTACCGAAATACTTAGAAATAGAATAAATTTACTGAGTTGCAATTTTACGTGTTTCCATTTCAAGCATTTTCTCATAAATATGGTTGTTGTCACAATAGGTAGGGCAGCAGTAAAATAAATTTGCTTCATGTGAAATAAGGACACCGTTTCAAGTGTTGCCATGGTGGGTGAACACAAAACTTGGTGCAGTTGCCATGGTAACACTATCTGTGCCTCACTTTGAAAGTTCAAAATTTCGCAATTCATAACAATGCAATTGAATTTGATGTTGCATTCAAGATTCCAATTTATCAAGCTTTTGATCAGCTTGCACAGCTGAAGAAACGTTCAACATATTCAAAATGATTACATTTAAATTAAGCACTATAAGGGGTTTCAATTCCCTTTCGCATTCTTCATAGTTTCACCTTTTAATTATTTACTGTACAGGGTTGCCATTGATGTACTCATGTAGGGTTTCAAAATTCGCTGACTTTTCAATCACTCCACACAAATTTTCCTGGATCTAGAAAAAGGTTCTCGCACAAAAAGTTTGATAGACCTACAGATTCGCAGACTTTTGTAAATTAACATAGCGACTTGATACAAAAAGAATAAGAATGCTGCCCAGTTATTCATTTTTAATTTAAAATCCATCATCACTTTTCACTATGAAAAGTTAATGGTTCCATTTCGGCCGTTGCAACACCTTGCAGCATCTTTTTTGTTCGGTAAACTAACTGGTTCCTGTCAGAATAACCCTCTCTGATTGGTCAATAAACAGGAAGTATGGCATTTTGCCGTGTTACCGAGGTTGGTCACAATTCTCACTACCACCAAAAAATCAGAAAAAAAATTAGAAAAATTTTGATACCAGCCACTACCATGACCAATTTCGGTAACAGAGAGTAGTATTATCGCCTGCTTTATTTTCTTAGTGCTTTTCAGGCCTTCACCATGATCAAACATGTATAGTGAGTGGGCTGTGTAAAGTGCACATTTCTTCATCATTCTTATCACATAACACATATATAAATTATATGCCATTTGCGTCGCACATCTGTGATTTTTGCAAAATTTCCGAGACCTAGTAAGTCAGATCTCTTTTTCACGAAATTTCCAATTTCCCCCACTCATTTTAATTTTCCTGACTTTTCCCTGATTAGCGACAACCCTGCGACAATAATTTACTAAATTAATTTGCGTCTGCACACGAATGTACTCACTTGTGCATTTGTAGTGAACCACCAGAAACTTGGAGGTGCCAGGACAGGGATTACCCCAAGGCTGAGGGAATGGATAAGGACAGCCCTGCTTCCCATCACACATGCTCTTTGCATGCTCTGTGTACCGTTTTCCAACTTCCATATCTTCGCAAAGCTTGTTAGGCCTGTGTCCAGGACATATGTCCACGTTAGGAGGAGTCCGCACGAAGTTCATGTAAACAATTTTCAGAGAAGTGTAGTAAGCGCACGTTAGGTCCGCCCGGTTTTGTGAAACACTAGCCGAGAAACAAAATGCTCTGAAGTAAAGATTCCCGGTCCCTGGAAAATACAAACAGATTGAGGCCGAAGATTGAATACATTTTTTAATACTTTTGCCACAGTCTATGATTATGCCAGGCATAGTTGCATTGACATCTGATAATGATAACATACTAAACATAGACATATCTCAGACAATATTTACCAGGTATCAAAAAAAATTATTTTACAGGGCAAGGAGTCTGGGCACACAAAACTTGCAAATTTGCAATCATGCTGACCCACTGAAAAACACCTCAGCCACACCGGAGACTAAAATCAAACATCTGGGAAGTTCAAAAATTGGAAAGTGGGCAATTACAAAATATATCTAAATCTCACTTTATTACATAAAATCCCCAAGGCCAATCCAAGGCCAAGGGGAGTTAAACTTAAACCCCCCCCCCCCAGATCTGCTACCACAGGCACTGGAGGTCAATAAATTTTAACAGGGGCTGCCAAATAAATAATAATTGTCCCAAAATTTTAAATTCACAAATCACATTCACAGGACTTCATGAATGTCTTTGGCCTGAAAGTGAAATTATTCGAAAAAATGCTTTCTCAACATTTTGGGGGGGGCTTCCATCAACAAACCCCTCAGCCTGCCCGTTTACTAGTGCTGAGTACCGTGATACACCTTATCGAAATGATATGTGCTCCGGTATATCGTATGACATCATAACGGTTATTTTTCAAGCCTAATAATCAGTATTTATCGCCAAAAATCACTGAACCTCCATGTGTTATCACCCAAACTTTGCACTGAAGCATGGAATTTTGTTTGATTATTGATTTCATGGTAACGGCAGGAGTAATTATCTATTTCAAGCGCGCCAAGTCTCCGTATACTGGTATATTAAATCCTTGTTTAGTGAAACCCCCCTATTAAAATTAGTTATTTCGACACTACCAAGAAAGACTTTATTTAAAAAGAACTCCACACCCTCTCCCTTTGATATTAAATGCAAAGAAATGGTCAAAATAAGAATGAAGATGCTACGACAGTATCACAAATGACACAATACAATGCCTGGTAGTTCATGTGCACAAATTGATATTGTCATTATTGAACTGTGAGTAAAAAAAATTAGTTGACAATGTAAATAACATCAACAGCAGCCTCGTTTGTACTTGCGTGGATAAGACAACTCTAAGCCGTGTTCTCCTGCTTTTGGATATTTCTGACAATTGGCTACTTGCAAATTAAAAAGCAGAGCAACCAAAGCTACAATTTTCATGTTTTTGTCATAAACCTGGAGCACGTGCAGCCGACGTCGAGTTGCATGACGTCATCACAGCTAGCAGCTCTTTTCTGATTGATTTTCGTAGCTCGGTGCTACAGGTCATTGAACTCTCACAGCTAAATGTCCACAAGGGGGCGACAAGATCCTTGTATGGCCTGCTCTGCTGATCTGGAGAGTTTCAGTAAATTCACGGGATGTCTAAAGATACCTTGGCATTGCATGTCTATTATGCCTTTTTTTAAAAATTAATTTAACATCATGGCCATTGACTTTAGAATAACGGTTTCTGTTTTATTTCTTACATCCGGAAAGTTTCGATGTCTCCATGTTCAAACCATTTTTCCTCAGTGTCTAAGATCATTACACAATTTTAATCTTTTTATTAAGCCTAAAAATTATTTTGCGCATAATTCCCCCAAATTATAATCAGCGAGGACTTCAACCACTGGGGAAGTTTGTCTCACAAGGGTCACTGTGTAATGGTGTCAAATCAGGCATTTAATCAGCAGCCCCCGCCATCTTGCTTCCGACGTTTGCCGAATTTACAGTCTTGCACATCAATGAGTTAGGCTGACCAACGTAAAATAAAGAGCTTTAAAGGGAGCTGTGACATCGGCAAATAATACAATACAAGTTGTAAATAAATTTAAATGAGGCTATCTATGCAAGATTCTGGAAGTTTTTGTCAGGTCAGTTTAATTTGCCATTTCGAGGCAAGTTGGCTTTTCACTCTTGAAGTTCTGAAGTGGTATTTTTTATCGCTGATTCGTTTCACGGGAGATGGATAATTAACTGCGAAAGCCCTTTTTATATTTGCCACACAGGCTTAAATAAAAACAAAGTTTGGTTTTTTGGGTAGTATTATTTAGTATAATATTTATACACTTTAAATACAATGGATAACTTGTTGGGTATATTAATTAGCCAATATAATAGATAGTTTTGATACATGATAGAGGCAATATGAAGTTATATGAAAGAGTTGCCAAGAGATACATTATGGTGCCCGGGCAAATAGAAATATTGTTAATAGTCAGAGAATATCACCCCAGGCAGAGGTGTGTCGCACCGATGAAAGTGCACACTGGTGGCGTCTTGTCCTCTTCACCTTGCATCTGTAACCGTTATACTTGATATCCGTTACCGTCGACGTAAGTCAAGTGCTTGCAGAATTGGACTGAATGTTCCTTTTTGAGATCATATCTTGCCTGCCCATACCCTGTTACTCTCTGTGACTCGTGATTAATTTGTGAGGTCATAACCTATACTTTTAGTGTCATCAACTCAAGTCACAAAATGATTGAGTGTCAATGAGGTCACAAGTTACGTAATGATAAATTAATAGTTCATTTCAATGCAATGCATAGGGCGTGTTGTGTGCTCATTGATGTACACTAGCAGCTGAATGTAAGTACACTGCTCAAAAAAATTAAAGGAACACATCTTTCAGGCCATTTAGTCATTTAATTAGTTTGTTTATTGCCACCTGTGCCACTAGATACACATGATAGCACTAAATTGAAAGATTTTTTAACCATACCTGCAGGCTGCATGACACACAAAAACGTTTTTGAGCCAGTGACATCCCAGGACCAAGTTGAAAGTTAATTTTGAAACTGCTTGGAATGCCAATTTGCAAACAGCTATAGGCCTAAGTTTTATCTTATGGTCTACTGAAAAATCTAGTCAAGAATCCTCATGTGCACAAGAATGCAGCGAATAAATTCAAAGTGATCCTTCAAACAATCCCCGCTCGGACTAGGCCTATATATAGAGATTCAGGATTAGGACAACCGGAACGGTTCTCCCAAAGGAAAATAATTTCACACAGGTAAATTATTCCATATATATTCTTCATACTTGCAGCTGCAGCTGTTTGCCCTTCGGAAGCATGCCTTTTTGACGTGGGTCCAACATTTCCATTATTCAAATATCTTAATCTGTTTCTTCTGCCAAAGCTTTGGCATCAAGAAATGTTATGGTAATAGGGCAGAACAGGCAACATATAAGTGAAATTCATCCCATTCTTACTCCATAAGTACTGGACTCCTTTTAGTTCAGAAGATATTGCATCAATTGGAGCCCTTTCAATGGATAGCCCTTTCAATATCAGCTTCATTTGGAGATCGGCAGATCTGAAACTTGGGATTAAATACTGGATATTGGCTATCCGCTTATATTTCTCAAATATTAAGGAGAAGGGGAATTTACGAATGGGCTTTACAGTTTATACATGTAACTTTGCAGGATATTTTGAAAAAGTTTCAAGATTCTTTAAATCTGACGTCCAAATTACCTAGGATTTACCGCAAACCTGTTTCTTGCAACTAATAAGAGGTTCTAAATCACTGCAATTTTGCCTGAAACAGCCATTCACTTCGGTTGGTGGACCGTCATTCTTCTGGTACATCACCGAAGTCATGGACTGTTTTAGCGCAGTAACTATTTGGTAAATTTATAAAAATAAAATAAAACGATGCAACATTTTTCAGAATTATTTAATCAATAAAACAGTGTACACATGTGGATCTATTATAATCGACAGTTTATGCAACACTATGCAATTTCAAATCCACTGCAGTATAAATCTCCATTTTGATGTCACAGCCTTCAATATAATCTGCATTTTGATCACACAAATACAAACGTGGATTACAAAGTACAGTATGGGATTTATGTGCTATTTTGCAGCATACATCAAGATTTTCTTATCAACTACCTGCCTTTTACTGTAGGTCCAAATCAGTGTTATTGTCAAAAAATTGTCAGTTAATTAAATGTGTGAAAGAAAACATAACTGGCCAAACATCTGGAAAATCTGCAGTAAAATCAATACATCTAACTTCTTGAAAACATAGACCTGTGTATACTACAATATTTAAAATAACATGTGTTCACTTGTCCCAGTACATGTTTATCACAAGTGTGTATATTAGCAACATTATAAGCAAGTATGAAAGTATTTTAGTTCGTTGTTTATACACTCATCAATTAAAGAAATACGGCCAATGTAAACAGGTGTGAAACCCATATAATAAATGTCTGTTATTACAAGTTTATCATCCCAACGGTTATTCCATCAACAAAGCTATCGGTTTCTGCATAAATCATGGACAGAAACCATACAAATTCCAAACCAAATATTTTGAAACTTGCTTAATATTTGAGAAACTTATGGAACAGAATATAGCATTGGAAGTTCGTACTCTCTCTGATTCCCTATAATCATAAACTGAAAACAAATTGCTGTGATTGCAACCAATGTTACGGAACTCCATAAATTTAATACCATATCCGCAACCATTAGGCCGAACGATTACACGAAAATTATTATATTGATATCAATTGATGATTAGACTAGTGCATTAAACCCTTTCAAATATTCCTTTTTATCTGTTTGGCCATTTTTTACCCTTTCATGCCATGAGATTCATGGAGTTAAGTACTTCACAGTGCCGAATATGGCAAGCTTGCAATAATGAGAATGGGCGAAAATCTTGTTTGACTCCGTAATTCAGTGGCGGATACAGGGGGGGGGCTTAGGGGGCCCGGGCCCCCCTAGACCACCAAGATTAATAATAGCATTTTGAAGGAAAATTGCGATAACACGGGCCCGCGAATGCCGAAACACGTTCGGCCCCCCCTAGACTATCGCGTCTGGATCCGCCACTAGCCATTGATTGGCGGAAATTTAGATTCAACCAGAATAACATAGATCATAGTCTACAGGTCCTCTTGCATATCGCATACCTGTGTGTACACGTCTTTCAGGCAGTTTCAGCTATCTTCTGTTGAATGTGACAAACACACATCCACAATGTTTCAAACTTCAACCTGACTTTGTATGATAGAGTTTTCATCTATTCTAAACTGGAGAGACTCTTCGAGGGACTTCTACTATGGAAATGTCATGTCCTGGATTGGTAGTGAACAGAATATGACCCATTTGCTGCCAAGGTCATTGTGAGGTCAAGGTCAAAGATCTATAAAGAACAAGCAGCTCAAGTCATCCAACAGTTGAGTACTCTTAAATGACTCCTAGTTCCTTTTAGAAGTAGAGACTACAATGTATATATATATGTGAGTGACTCGCTTTTAACTGGGTATATACAAAATTACAGTGTGTATTTATGTTAATTGTTAAAGTATCACAATTTTCTCTTTAACACAGTATCAGGAGGAGAACTAGCATTGCTTAGATAATGTTCATGTCAAGGGCATAGCCGATGAAAGTTGCAAGCAGACATATTGTACGGTTGCTAAGTTTATGCTAACTGACTAAATAAGAATTTTCTGCAGTTTTTGTTTCATATAGCTCAGATTTGATTTATATTATGATTATTCTTTGTCTATTGCCATTATGACTAACAGACACATGAATCCTAATGAAACAGCAACCAATTTACTTAAAGGAAACCCGCTTGACCTCAGGTTTTTCACTAAAATTTCAACGAATGTAATAAACAGGAACGTTCCTGTGGCTAAACCTTGCAGAACCAGTATGACTTTGGAGAGGGTAGGGTCTTGCTGATCCCCACCGAACAACTGTATTAACGTTCCGATAGCTGTTCCCAAAGGTGACATAGCAGAGAACACCACAATTCCAATGATTACCGGTGCATTAGTTGGTGTGTATGTCCGTACAAGTTGCACGCCTGTACTGAATGATATAATTGACTTGTGAAATGCTATAGCAACAAACATTGTCCACACAAGAGATTTAGAGTCTTGCAGTCCGATGGCCAACCCTTCGAAAAGACTGTGAGTACTCAGTGCAACAAGAAGCAGTATCACCCGTCTGTGTTTTACGCTTTGTAATCCATGGAGAGGTGCGTCAGTTGATCCGTAATTGCGCATCACGTCTTCTGTGTTTAGAATGCCCTCGGAGTGTTCATCTGATATGTCCTCCAGGGCAGTGTCTAGTGACCCTGGAGACTTGATCCCCTCGCTCGTTTGCTGTTTGTTGTTAATGTGAACGAAAATCTGCTCGATCAGGAGAATCATGAAGAAGCCCGCAGCCGTAAGTAACTCAGCTGCGGGTAAACCTGAGTCCGCGAGTCCCGCTTGTCTCGTCAACTCATACATATGAGGTTGCAGATGAAGCATCAATGTCCCCAAAAATGCTCCTCCAGCGAAACAATTCAATAACGCCATCAAGGGGATTTTGCTTGGTTTGGGTCCTCCTGACTGAGGCGATTTGATGTAATCGAAGAGTTTCAGAGGCGTCAACCCGGACAGAATGGTGACCACAAGAAGGAAAACCAACGCCACAACTTTCGTCACCCACACTTCCATCTTGGCAGGTTAATCTGAAATTTATCAAACACGATCACAAAGAAATGACAAACATGCACTATATATATCTTTAAATATGCAAAAAAATGTTTAACGGTAGACCGATATAGTCCTAAAAGTTTTAGTTGGAACAGTTAGCCTATTTCTTTTATCATGCTGCGCTCACTGCTCAAGGCTACCTCAGTCTTTTATTTCGTTCCATATTTTGACAAGACTTAGTGTGCTTCCCATAAGGAAATTCCAGATTGCTTTTATGGACACTGAATATCACTGGCGAGGTGTAGCTTTGCACACTAGACCAATTTAATACACAGTAACAGTAAATTCATTTTCCACTTGAAAACATTAGACTCCTAATAACCTTTTTGGGACTGACCTTCATTATGAATTGCAGTTATTGAACTGTAATAAACAAGTTTCAAGTAGCATTTTCATTAATCATAGAAACTGTTACTGGTAATTAGCACAGAGATAGAATGTGTGCTTGCATAATATTATTGGTATAATGTCAAGTTTGAAGTGAATGAAATATTGACAGCTGATCAGCTTATCCGCGTTGATTAAACTGATACAACTAACATGAACTAACAAAAAAACCGTGTTAAAAATTGCACCTATCTGAGCGATGGATATGGGAACATAAAATATTATGATACAGTTAAAGAGTAATTAATGACTTACCGTGTTTCCAGTAGCAATTTGATGGTATGTGCTCTCTATCCAAATGTAAGTGAATATTTGTTTGCGTTTTTCATTTGAATGAACATGGTGTGTGATGTTCTAATACCTCACAGCTGACGCTGCCCATGTTTTTGGAAGTTAACAAGTTGAATGATTTAATCCATTTGAGTAGGAGTCCATTCAAATGCAACTGGCTGCTTTGGTGTTAATTGAGCTCAATAGCATATTACTGGATATCTAACTATCTACACACAGTCTATGTAGATCTATTAAAAGAGCTTAAGGCACAAACAGTGCACGAAGTGGGCTGAAATCACCAGAGCAGAACTCAAGAGACATGAACAGCCCTCTTTGGCAAACAGAGCAGGAGTTGACTCCACCTCTAACAACAAGAATAGTCATGCATGCCACACTTCTTGACTGGAGATGATCCAGGGCAGCAAAAGAAGTGAATTCGTTATTCACAACATTAACTGATGACAGGTAATAATATCCTGAGCAAAAAGTATCCTTGATCTTGAGTAAGTAAATACGTAGGATGCATGAGTAAAGCCTACCTAACAGTAACACGGTTTTAATTCTAGCCAAAGGGAATGTACGGACCCACTAAAAGGACATGGAATAAAGAAAAATAATTCTCTTGTAATCTTTTGCCTTCCCTCATGATAATTATTTTGCGTTCCCTAGTAGTTCATCGTGTTCCATCCAAAGGCTGCAGGAAGGAAATGACAAAGAGGCGGTCGGACGAGAAAGGGCTAATCTAATTCGCATGACAAAACTTGAATGTTATGTCAATAATATTTTTAAATATATACTTACAAGGCATAAATTAAGACTAATAATACTTTTTCTAAAAGATCAAAAGGGCATTAAGCCAATTATCCCCCCCTCCCTGTTCTGCACCCTTGGATCCCTCGCAAAAATCATCATGTTTCTTTGTGAAGATTATCATGGAACCTGTGGCCTAGTGGATAAGGTGCTCGACTCACGTGGGCAAGGTCGTGGGTTCGAACCCCAGCCATGGCATGGAGGAGTTGGGCAGATCCGCCTGAAACCACTGCCTCATCCCGGCCAGGTGCAATGGGTACTTTGCAATACGGCAACCACAGTGATGGTAATGGAATTTTAAATGCCCCTGCGGTTAACCCCGTGCTCAAGGCTGAACACTTCCCAGGGAGTTGAGAAAGACTCTGGATTGGCCTGCCAAGGAAATAATTTTGAAGTCGGCAGAGTATGTCCACGACGTAGATGCATCCTCTCATGAAGATTATCGCATTCCCTCACAAAGATCATTGTGTTCCCTTGCACAGATAATCATGACTGCGACAGACTGTTCTCCCTCAATAATTATTGCATTCTCTCATGAACCTTTGCGTTCCTTCATGATCCCTCGCGTTCCCATGTTAGTATCACCGTGTTCTCTCGCGATGATATATCAACAGACAATCCTTACAATAACATGACGGAGGACGGTGCGGCAGTACTCTTCCAGGACACACTAACCCAACGGACATGACAACCAGTCTGGAACATCTGCATCAGGGGGCTGTAGCTATTTTGCCCTGAAATTCTAACATGTAGCAGATGTGACCCTGGCAGAGGATCTGCCCTGATTTTAGTCAGGATTTGCCCTGATTTTAGTCAGGATTTGCCCTGATTTTAGTCAGGATTTGCCCTGATTTTAGTCAGGATTTGCCCTGATTTTCCATCTGGCCTGATGCCTTGTGGGGGGGGGGGACTACAGCCCCTCTGACCGCCTGGGAAATACGCCAATGAAACATCACAGAGATGGTCGTGAGGGATTGCGTTTATTATCGAAAGGAGACCCAAAGATAGTAAGGGAACATGAAAGATCAGAAAACGATATTACCATGAGAGAACGATACGATTAGAAAGAATTGACATACCGTATCCAATCATATTTTATTGTATTATCCTTTGATTACCAAACTGCATAAAATATGTTTCAACTTAGCCAAAAAAGGGAAACTACAACACTGGGGCACAATCGGTACATGTTAAAATAATTTTGAAAGTCATATTCAACGAAAAAATATGAGTTTTATTATTGTCGCTTGTTGAAATTGTCAAGCCTGACGAAGCAGGTAAAAAATGACATCCATACACACACAAAAAATATAATATAGCAAAATAATTTATGCTTGTTGTACATGTCTAATATATAATAACTCAAAACTATTCAATGATTTCAGTTTTGAATTTGTAAACATTAAAATAGATCTGAGTTTTACTAATTTACCACCCAGGTGAGGCTATAAGCAATATAAATAGGAAAGAGTATTTTTTCATGTAGAAGTATCAGAAGACATGTAAAATATATACACACAAACATACATCGTGAAGTAAGACAATAAAACAAACAACCGGCTCAAAAAATACAATAATTACACGTCCGGCTCATGAAATAAATTATTATTGCAAGATACTCAAACTTTCAGACTTTCAGTTTCACAAATCTTAATTTGGCAACTCCCATTACGGACAAAACATCCTCTGAAAACATACTTCACCTGTCTACAAATACAGACCCTCATCCTTCTATTCTTGGCCTCGTGGCACGATGCATGCACCTGACCCACCCTCTCGTAAACTTGGTACCTCAGCCAAAGCTCTTTTACCCTCAACCTACCCCTTTCAACTCAGCCACCTTCAGCTAACCTCAACTGCCCTCATCAGCCCCAATTTCCCAAATTCACTCAACTGCCCTCTGCTTTGCACAACCACCCTCAACTAACACGCTTCCCTCAATTGAACTTGGATTCCCTCAAGTGAACTCGGTTTCCCATCAACCGAACTTGACTACCTTCAGTTAACTCGGCTACCCTCAGCTAAACTCAGCTTCCCTCAACTGAACTTGGATTCCCACAAGTAAACTCAGCTTCCCTCAACTGAACTTGGATTCCCACAAGTAAACTCAAGATTCCCTCAACTGAACTGGGCTCGCATTTATTCTTTACCTCCCTTAACTATTGTATCCTCAGTTACCCCCATCATAAAACAGCTGATACCCATGGATGTGAGGGTGCATCATGCCATGAGCACAGGGGCTTTTGAAGCTCATAGTGTCTATTTATATAATATAATTAATACTATAATACAAACAAAATTTGTTCAGAATCCCCTGTGGCCATGAGGCCTCCTTCTACACTAAGCACTGAGACTGTATACTGTATCATTTCACACTAATGCCTACTTTGTAGGACCACCCTTTTGTGATCATAGTGGTCTTTCGTGGGAGTGCATACAGTCTCTCCTCGACGAGTCCTGGGGTGCATTTTCCAATTTGATTAGCAGCAGCAGAAGAAAGATTGTCACATCTTAGAAAATGATGATTTCACAATTCAGTCTTGCAACAGGGGATTGCGCATATTGTACATAGTCTAGGGACCGCTGCATTAGTTTTGGATACAGTTCAAGTGTGGACTTTCTTTTCTAACCATGCCAACCAAATTGTCTTACAGCAGTCAAGTTGCAGCTGAATATTCCAACCATGCCAACCAAATTGTCTAACAGCAGTCAAGTTGCAGCTGAATATTTCATCACAAACATCAAATCTTTAATCTCCCCTCTTCAGAAGTGCTGCACTGTGATCACATACGGTCCTTCTGAGATCGATTCCTCCTCAATGCATGATGTCAAGTCTAATTGACTACTTGGCACCTTCTCTTCTTCTTCAATATTTGCTTCCCTGAAATGTCATCGGTCAAAATCAATAGAATTTCATGCAAGGTCAAAGGCATCACCTTAGAGTTCGAGGGTGTAATATTGATTATTCAAAAGTAAGTTAACTTTGTTAACCCATCATGATATTACGTCACATCATGACGGATGGAAGCACTCAACAATTTGGTTATCTATGGTTATTTACAGTTGAAGTCCAAAGGGCTGATTCAAGTAAAATTTCATTGGCTGAGGAGCTTGAATTCGTCATATTTTCGAAGTATTTGATTGGCTTATGACAGCTCGAGGGACTTTTCAGTTGGCTGTGAATGAAATACCTATGTCAAATACCGTACAGAAACAGTTCAACAAACATAAGTCCCCCTTAAAAGAAACTTGAATATCTCAAAGATTCCTCCCTCGATTTTTATTAAAAATCAGATTGAGTTATAGGCCTGTATATCGACCCTAAATGTGTGTATTTGTAATTCAGTGGCATTATTCCTGGCTGAGCCAGCAGCCTTCGAGTGAGCCTACCCCTGTTTTCAAAAATCTGCAGCTTTTCCTATGGATACATATATATATGCACAATTTGACCAAGCGGGGGAGCCACCAGCTGGGGCATACTTCATCATGATACTGGAGAAAATTTTGTTTCATTTAGTGGACAATTGAGGACTTCTTTTGTAACCTTTTCACAGTTTAGGTTCCTTGGAAGACATTAGGAATAATTTGAGTGGAGTTTGAGAGCGTTTTCAATTTTTTTTTTTTCTTCGGAAAAGGCCAAAACTTCAAAACTTTTTGAAAAAAGGTGTATGTGCACTCTGGGTCTACTTACTCAAGACAAAAATGAAGCAATCAAGCTACAATTACCCAGGCATAATGTCAATATGCAGGCCTTCAGATATGATAACTTTAATAGAAATTGGAAAAGAGGTCTTTGAGATTTTCAAGTTTTTTGTAAAGGGAGACTTATTTTTGTTGAACCATTTATATGGAGTTATGGACTACATACTCAGTGTCCCTCAACATATAGGCCTAGCATTCACTCATTTGTGTATGTATCACACATCTTCATATATAGAGTCGTTACTGTTCAGACCAAAGTATACACACATACTTGGTTTCTCGAATTAAAAACACAGTTATAAGACACACAGATACATAAGTAATGTAATTGCTCACTTGTACTGCTTGATGAGATCCTCCACTCTATCTGGCATGGGTCTGTTCAGCGTCTCCCTCAGCATCATCACACAGAATGCTGACATGAGCCCAAACACCCCAAAGATAAAAGAAGGCAGTGAGATCCAGATAGCTTCCTGCAATTTAATATGGAAAAATATTTAGCCGGTGAGAGATTAAGTTTGATACATTACAGCAATGACATTTGATATGCAAAAAGAGTGGACTGTCGCACTGTGAAAATGGCACCTCGTGTGTCAACATGCTGATGAATTTTTCATCAATCATACCCAATACTTTCAATGTTAATCTGATTTAAAGAGACTAATCTCGCTTGTTGGTGACAGGCAAACGAAGGATTATACATTTGAATTTTACTCTAAAATCAGTTATAACAAATCAAATGGCCTTCTCGTGATCCTGACTAATCAAACAGCCTCCATGTTCCCATGTTGAATGTAGAGAAGATGACAGTCATCAGCTATCCTGATTCACAAAGTGCCATTTTTACAGTGGGACAGTCCACTCTTTTTGCATATCAAATTTCATGGCTGTAATGAAGATTGACCTCATACATGATAATCAGGGAAGTACACTGGTAAATAATTTATAGACGTATTCCTCAAAACCGTTCATAAGTATTACAATTTTATACATTGTTTTTATGTTTTTACATAATCGCATTGTTGTTGCTGCTACTTTTTAATTGAATATATCTGTAAAAACAAGTTTCCTTAACAATGATTTACGAGGTTTTGTCATTCTCATTGTCATTGTCATTCTGTTGAAAGCAGAAAAACAACTTTAATCAGCTAATTTACCATTTGATGAATTTTAACCGCTCTTTTAATGGTGTGTTATACTCATACATTCAATTACAGATGATTTCATATTTGTAGGCACTGAGACTGAATGTGCGTTTTTTTCAAGGACATGTATTCTATAGGGAAAAGTGACATCAAAAAATGTATGACCCTATACAGTATCAGACGAAAGTTTAGGCCGCGTCAATTTTTTGTCAATAAAATGGAAAATAGGAGATCAGCTGAAAAAATTCTGCATGGATTTTCTTGCCTATCTATCAAGGAAGTTCTGCAATAGCGAAAACTTGATATATTTTTATCACTTGCTTGAATATGTGTGATAAACAAAAATATCAGGTGGTCTAAACCTACGGCCTGATGCTGCTTATGTCCACAAAGGCCCTTAATGACATTGTGCATTAGAGGACATTTTTCAGCTGATCTCCTATTTTCCATTATATTGACAAAAAATTGACGCGGGCTAAACTTTCGTCTGATACTGTACAATACGTGTCCTAGGAAAAAAAATCACACTCAGTCTCATTGTCTAATCAGAAATCATCTGTAATAAGCAAAGAGAGATTATTTTGTTTTTACCAAAGGCGTCCCCAGATAGGGTGCAAGCATCCCAGCAACCCTGGCGCACACAGAACAAGTTCCAAGAGCCACGTGTCTGATTTCTGTGGGGTATTGTTCGGCTGTGATTAACATCATGGTACAGAATGCTGCACTGGCTCCTCCCCTGCCTATAATGTTCAGCAAAACCAGGGGCCACTCAGGCTCTGCAAAAAAGTTAGTATACCTCATGCTATATATGTTTGAAACTTGGAATCAACTGCCTTTGGAAGCCTAGTTTTGATCCGTAAACCCCGGGGCACAAAGCATGAACACAGTGTTGCTAAGTGGCGGAGGGTTTTCTGTTGTCACGAAGAAATGTCTGGTAGAAATAATGTTGCCGTAATGTGAATGCAACGTTTAGATTTTTTCACGTTGTTGCGACAATGTAGCCACAATGTTGTATGCTAACTTCATATATTGATGTGGCTTCACAATGTTTTGACAACATCAGTTCTACCATACAATTCTATGTTATTTACATCAACATCGACAATGTGGTGTTGTCAAAACATTTTCACAATGTGGCTGCAATGTAGATGTCCCAATCGGCATTCATAACCGAGCATAATATAGTCATCACGAATTGTGAGTTCTGAAAAAACTGAAGAACTTACGCCATACCAAGACACTTAAGATTATACATATAGGGGAAGCTTGGGAGAGTTGGGCCACTTTTTACATTCTTGCACCTCCTGCTAACAGTAATGATTATATAAACATGCTTAATGCATGTATTGTATCTTGAAATATTTCAGAAAAATATCTGTAGGTTTGTATTGATATTTGCCCAAGAACATATGAGCTACAGCCCCATGAAAATTGGAAAAAATTTGGCCCAACTCTCCCCATCAAGTGGGAGACTTGGGCCAATCAGGGGGGAGACTTGGGCCATTGCAATACATCAGGTTCAGTAGAGCTGTACTTGAGGCCATAATATTTTTAACCTGTACTGTGGTGGTCATAGAAGTCATTAATCCAGAATTGAGGCCTCTTGCAACTCTAGTTTGCTGTCAGACTTAAGCCTCGGCCTGATGGCCCAACTCTCCCCGTCTAGATTTCCTGATATCTAATTTTATTTGACCATGAATAATTATTAAGGCCTAAAAATATTCAATCTCTGTTGAAAATTGCTCTAGACAAGTTCTTCTGTCTTAATAAAAATAAATCTTGGTAAATGCAACACATGTGGGGAGAGTGTTGACGCTGTCCCAAGTCTCCCCCATTCGACAATTTTTCTCTGAATCCCAATTATGACAAAACCAGTTGTCTGATAATTTTCCAAAATATGTTAATAACAACTGAATAGTCAAGCCCACCAAGCATGCCATAGAAAATTTTCTCAGTCCTTGTTGTCTGACAGACAATTAAAAACTCGTAACATGGCTCAGTTTTTCCGTTTTTCATCCAAATTTGAATTTTCTTCTCTCTAAAGATCGTGACAAGCAAATTAGCCTGAAATGTTAAATCCGTTGAAAGATTTTTATTTTTATGAAATTTTGGTGGCTGCAGCTTTCTCAAAAAATGTTTAGTTTCCTCAAAAATCAGGGTGGCCCAACCCTCCCTGCGGCCCAACTCTCCCAAGCTTCCCCTACTATATATCAGAAATTTAAGCATTCTGCAAATATCATATACGTAAAGTACCATTATCAAATTATCCAAGATTATAGAAGAAAGTTTTTAGTTAGGTCATCCAATTTCTGTATGTTGTTGTCGATTAAACAAAAGTTTAATTGACTGAAAGATTAAAAAATTCCCTGTCAGCATGCCTCGGCGGTCCAACGTCGGCCTAGCGTCAGTCCGATGTCAGTAGCATCGGACCAGCTTCGGGCCGACGTTGGACCGCCGAGGCACAATGATAGGGCTGTTATATAATTAGAAAAAAATAGTTCTCTTACCACCCATCAATGCCAGAGGAATAGTAACCAAATTTGATAAGCCAGCAATGACACAAGCAGCGCACAAAACCTTCTTTCGACCAATTCGCTGGGCAAGAAAAGCAGCGATCGTATTCGCAGGTATGTCCACAAAATATGTCAGAAAAGTGTTGATGTAAATGTCTCCGACCAAGGAACCAACACTCAGACCAATTCCATAGAAAACCAAACTGTTGGCAAACCTAGAACAAAAATTATTTTTTTTAACTGCAGGAAAAGAAAACCATCAATTTTTGAAAATGACATAACTTGTCCATATCATGCGACCCAATGCAGCTATCACATGGTCCATATTTTTCAGTTGAATTTCATTTGACTTCATTTGTTGAATTGATATATCTCAGTAAGAGACATGCCTGGACATTCTAAACTTTCCTAGTTCTCAAAGTTTATTCAGGCTTCGATTCATTATGTCCGAAAGTCCTAACTTGCTTTGAGTGACCGCATATATTGGTAAATTGACAGAATATGTTTCTTATGAATATGAGGTCATCATAATACAATGGAAAGTGCAACCGAAGTTGAGATAAAGATTATTGTAGTTTTACTTACCATATGAAAAAGTTAAGCAGGGTAGTTTTTCGAAAAACGGAATATCGAAATAAATCCACAATGGTCCTTTTTACGACAGACTGAAAAAAAGATGTTTTCAATTACCATACTTTAAAAGATCTTTTAAAAAATATCAGTATCAGTTGAAGTGTTTTGTTTTTCACATTCATGGTTCAAACAATCATCATGACATCGGTTAAGTGTGGTATATGTGGAAGACTGCAAGAGCAATACGGATAGAAACCAACAACTGGACACTGGGCAGGTGGTGACACGGACTTAAGATAATATGCTCTTATCCATTCAGTATGTTGTAGCTATTTAAATGGCCCAAACCAATCCTTTAGAGTGATGTATATACCTGTTTTTCCTCAGGGTGATCCAGCTTGAAGTCATCGGGTAATTGCTTGCCATTAACCACTGCAATCCATTTTACAATTTCAGTCGCTTCTTCAGTTCTGCCCTTTGCATGAAGCCATCTGGCGGATTCAGGCATCACCCTTTATTCAAAGAAATATGTACATTACATACATGTATAAACAGTTCAACAAAAATAAGTAATCCTTTGGATAAACTTGAATACATAGGTGTACGGCACGCATGATTTCTAGGAGAGAGTGACATTTGCTCGAATTTCAAGATTTAAATTTAATATTTCAAATACAATTGCCTTGAAATCATTAATTTCAAATAGTTCTTATTTGATCATCAGCCCAATTTTTTTTAGCCTTTTTGTACGAATCTTACTGTTTCCCAAACTTTTAGGGGGACGATGGCCCCCCGTGCCTCCCCTCCCATACGCCTATGCTTGAATATCTCAAAGAATCTGTCGCTGATTTTTATGACGGTTCGCTGAATTACAGCCTTGCATATCGACCTTACATGTGAGTATTTATTGCTCAGTGGTATTTTCCATTTTCTTGTCGTAAGCCCAGAGGCCAGATGTGCAAATGTTACAAGTTGACATACAGTTGTTTTGTACCTGGCACATAGAAGTAATGTAATCAAGGCACTTAGAATAATGGGTGTTTAATGAAACAATAAATGATGTGGTCTATTTGTGGTTAGTTTGGTCCAGTTGTCCACATGACCAGCCTGATCTGCATTTTATGATTGTTATGTAGGCGTTAATTGCTGCCAGCAGTATCCACAAGAGGGTGCTGGAGTCATCTACCTTCGCTTAAATGTAAGCAGTTCAACGAAAATAAGTCCCCCTCAAGAGAAACTTGAATATATCTCAAAGATTCCTTCCTCGATTTTTATGAAAATTAGACTGAATTATAGGCCTGTACCTATATCGACCCTAAATTTGTGTATTTGTAATTCAGTGGCATTATTCCTGGCTGAGCCCGCAGCCTTTGGGTGAGCCTATCCCTGTTTTCAAAATTCTGTGGCTTTTCCAATGGGTATGAACAATTTGACCAAGTGGGGGAGC
Source organism: Platynereis dumerilii (assembly GCA_026936325.1). Classification (NCBI taxonomy): domain Eukaryota; kingdom Metazoa; phylum Annelida; class Polychaeta; order Phyllodocida; family Nereididae; genus Platynereis; species Platynereis dumerilii. Next base: position 52,261,285 of record JAPTHN010000001.1, read on the forward strand.
CACCAGCTTGGGCATACTTCATTATGATACTGGAGAAATTTTGTTTCTAAAACATACTTGGACAATTGAGGACTTCTTTTGTAACCTTTTCACAGTTTAGGTTCCTTTGATGACATCAGAAAAAAATTGAGTGGCGTTTGAGCGCCTTCTCGAATTTTTTTTTTGGAAAAGTCAAAACTTCAAATTTTTTGAAAAGAGGGGTGTGTGCACTCTGGGTCTGCTTGCTCGGACAAAAATAAAGCAATCGAGCTATAATTTCACAGGCATAATGTCAATATGCAGGCTTTCAAATGAGACAACTTTAATAGAAATTGGAAAAGAGTTATTTTAGATATTCAAGTTTGCGTAAAGGGGGGGTTAACTTTTGTTGAACTGTTAACCAAAGCTGCAATCAGATACTTGTGGTGTTTGTATTCTTTCAGATCTGGCACGTACTTATGTAATAATCAATATGGCTATAGATATGAGTCATTATGATGATGATAAATTAACCTGTTGACTGGAGCCAGAAGCTAGAATTTGCATTTTAATTAGCTTCATGAGGTATTATTGACATAAACTAGCCGTTATCATTACACAATTATGAGCTTTGTCCATGAACTAAAAGTAGGCCAATTATTTTCCATAGTCATAATTATTAAATAACGATAACTGTGATTTGTTGAAAAAGGCCAAACGGCCATGCGCTTGCATGCAGTTAAATAATTGCAAGAAAAACCTATTCACTAGTAAACTGGCAAACGTTCACTAAAGTCAATACGTAGTCATTATTCTTGTTAGAACAGCAGGTTCATTTTTTGTGGAAGCATGGAAGCATGACAAAAGTTCGCTTGGTGAAAAAGATCAATCCAGAAACATTAAAGTGATTATTTGAAGTAGTACATGTACTAACTAGCCCACAGATTATTGGTGAACCTGCCCGATCTTGAAGAGTAAATTAAAAACGATTAATTAGGACTAAATTCTCTCCACGGTGACATATAATGTAATGATAACCTGACTGTACTGGAATAAGACTAATTCTCTCTCTCATGATTTTTGTTTGATCTCCTGAAATTGTGACATTGTTTGTTTCCTACTTGCATTTGTTACGCAAGGATGAGGAGCAGCTGCTTTCGACCCAGACCTTCTTGAATTGACTCGAAATATTGATTTCCTGACAGTCATGCCTCCTTGTGTATTTGATGTAATGAGTATATGAGAATATTCAAGTATACTCAATGAGAATAATTCTACTCGAGAAAAATCTGTGCTATCTCGATCGCGTATTGTTGTATCACGTACTTGGTACACGTTGATAAGGATCAGTGGCGTATTTGGGGGAGAGGGGGGGGGGTTGCGCCATGCCTCGCCTCTCCAGGCCCACAATTAACATGGGGAAGATAGAAAAGGCAACGGGTGACTCACCAATAAAATGGTATGCACCCAACCCAGGCCATTTCAGATTTGCCCTAAATAAAGACCATAACTCACCAAAAAAATGCTACTGTCAGAAACAGCGGAATAGCCATGTCAAGTTGTAGTTTGAGATGATCGCGGACAAAGTAGGCTTCAAAAGTGAACAAAAGTACGCCGAAAGCAAAAATGGAGTTGTATGTCATGCTGGCGTAAGTCACATACTTTTGTCCAACAATTTCTGCAACTGAAAAAAAAGGCAAAAAATCAAATGTAGAATGTTGAAATCACTGAAGGCAAAAGGAGAATTAATTTCTTTCCAGATAGGCTAACACAAAAATTTTGAAAGTAAAAATTGTCTGCAACTGAATGAAAGATAAATCACAAAAGAATTTAAAATGCAAATTTCTGGCAGGTCAACTTTGCTTTATTGCAGATCATGATCTTCAAAAATGTAAAATCAAAAACCACAAGCAAAGTTAGATTACAGTGAAACACTTTGATAATATGTTGATATAGAATTAAAGTGGACTGTGGCACTGTGAAAATGGCACTTCGTGTGTCATCATGCTGATGATTTGTCATGATCAAACCCAATACTTTCAATGTTAATTTGATTGAAGGAGACTTATCCCACCCGTTGGTGACAGCAAACGAAAGGATTATAAAAAATGCATCTGATTTTCACTCTAAAATTTGTTATGAGAAGTCAAATGGCTTACTCTTGATCATGACTAATCAAACTGCTCTATGTTTCCCATGTTGAAAGTAGAGTTTTGTTTGTTTGTTTGTTTGTTTGTGTTTTACGCCTCTGCAGCACCTTAGTGGGCTATATCGAGGCAGGCGATCGCCGTATGATGATGAGATGAGAAGACTGTGAGTCTGGCACATACCCTATTAATTCAGGGATGCCCAGGCTCTTTCAGTTGCCCCAGCACAGAACACTGGATACAACCCACCTCCATTTAATGTCCCATGGGCTCGGACTAAATTGAGTTCCGGGGTGGGATTCGAACCCACGCCTTCAGAGCCAGTGGTTGTGCAAACAAGCACTCTTAACCATTAGGCCATGGAGGAACTCTGTTGAAAGTAAAGAAAATGACACTTCATCGGCTATCATGAGTCACGAAGTGCCATTTTCACAGTGCCACAGTCCACTTTAATTCTATATCAAAGTGTTTCGCTGCAAATGAACAGGTCTCAAATTATATATGCATACTCATGACATATCCTCCCAGGAATGCAGTAAAGGCAAACACCCCAGTGAAGAATCGAAAGACGCAGAATAGCTCAATGTACGGAGAAAATGCAGCAGCAAGGGCCATCGCAGGATGAAGAAATATTCCCATCACTGTTGTCATCTTTCTTCCAAACCTATTTCAGAAAACAAAATTGAGGATATAGTATATAGGCAGATGTTAGTAATGGACAGTCAGTTTTGTTCAAAATAGTAAATCATAACCCAAGGGGCTCGCACCGTAAACACAATGTTGCTAATTGGTACAGGGCTCATCAGTTGGTCACGTAGAAGAGTATGGTAGAAATTATGTAGCAAGAACGTGAACAAGACATTGAGGTTTTTTCATAACATTGTGAAACGATCCCATAATGTAGCATGCTAACGTCATGATAGCCAATTCTATGTAATTCTCATCAACATTGCGACATAGTCAGAACGTTGCTTCAACGTAGATTAGCACATTGGGAAGTCGATACTGAGAAATATAGCCATCTTGCCAAAGCTAACACTAATATATTCAATCCGTAGGGTGTGTCAATTTTAACCTTTTTAGCAAATCCAAAACTGTTCTCGAAATTGAGATACGACTATTCCTTGCTTGGTAAATTTTCAATCAAAGTTTTGAAATTGTTTTCGTTTTTTACCACTTTCGCGAATCCGCGGTTCTCTATAACTTTGTCAATTCTCATCACACAGCATTATAAATATCATGGTTGAAAAGGTCTTAACAAGAGCTTCCATTTGCATACCAATATCAATGGCCTACGATAATATTTCAACTCCCATCTGCTTGTCAGTTAAAATTTTTCATTTACAAAAGCACGGCAGAATGACTAAACCCGTATGAAAGACATTTTTGTTTTTATTTCAGTTTCAATTGCATTGAATTTCATTCTCCAAATAATGAAATTACAAAAATAACATTTTTTAAAATTTTGACTATGGAAATACCTTGCTTTTGAGTTATTAAGTTTTTATGCAAACTTTTGCCTAAAATGTTCAAATTACGAAAACAGTGCTGTTATATTTCGTAATATATATTCACCCAAACTGAATCCAGGAAGGTGTGAGTGGTACCAAGTGATAAACCACACTATTAGGTAGCTCTCAAATAATATCCCTCATGTCAACCTGTAGTCAATTCTGGAGGAGATATAGCATGATATTTGACAGCCAGGCTCAGATATTTTCATTGATTTATACACTATTTACTCCAAAATCCCATAGCTCATAAAGCAGGCATTTCCATGGTCAAAAATTCTAAAAATAACTATATTTTGTTATTCAACTCTTTAGGCAATGAGAATCACAGCATTTAGCAGTGAAATACAGCAAAAGTATATTTTTTAACAGGTCTTGTCCTTCCGCGGTGACTTTCTTAACAAAAATTGCCGACCAATGAGCAAACAAGAAGTGAGATATTGTCCTAGACCATTGATGTTGGTATGCAAATTGAAGCTCTTTTTGAGATCTTTACAAAGTTACGGAGAATCGCGGATTAGAAAAAGTGGTTCAGAAACAAAAAAATCCAAAACTTCAATTGAAAATTTACCCAGCAAGGGAAAGTTGTATATCAATTTCGAGAACAGATTTGGATTCCCCAGGTCAAATACCATGTTTTTGCCACTAGGCCCTTTTGGATTTGCAAAAAAAGTTAAAATTGACACACCTACTATTTTGTAGCCAATAAAGAGCAAGAGAAAAGGTTTTTTAAAATGTGGAGAGCCTCACCTGTCTGATATAATACCAGAGAATAACGATGAAACCAGCATGCCGGCAGTGTACATCGTGGACCCAAGTTGAACATACCAACCTCTACCACAGACCAAGTCAAACTGAAAACATAATTTTAAATATTTTTTTTTAAGGGTCAATCAAAACACTTCTCAGTTTCCAGAGAAATCTAACGAGAATTTGATAATTTAAAAACTGAGAAAGAGACTTATTGTGCCAAAAAACTTCCTGAGAAAAATGGGCATGATCCCGTCTGCCTAATAACTGAGAGAGCTCTCTCTCATTTGAAAATCTAACGAATTAGCAAAAGTTGCACGAGTATTTTTTTTTATCAAAAGTTTTTTGTGGGATACGCATTACTCATCATTCCCAAATACTTTTATTGCTGAAATGTTTACCTGAGACACAACTGTAGAAACAAACGTGGACTGGACATGATTCCACTGGCTGCATCTCATTGTTGAGACGTTGTTCGTCATCAAGGTCCTATTCCACTCCACTAACTCATTGAGGGTGTATTTCTCCCAAGGAAGATCGTACACTTCACATCTTGAGTAAGAATCTCCATTCTGTATAAGAAAGGAAAGAAAAAGTCAATTCCAAATAAAATTGGTACATGTCATAACCTAGCACCTCCCGATCCCATTCACTTGGTTGGCTGGGTTGGTGCATCTTTCAATATCAGAGATTCATAAGAGAAATAGATCATTAAAATATGACAGTTTGTCTTTTGTAGTGACACTTACCATTGGGATTGCAATATTCTGTTGTTGTTCATAAGAAAAATTCATCAGATCGTTAACTTTGCAAAAGTAGTCTTGATCCATGCCAAGGAAAATCATGGCTGAGACCTGCAAATTTGTATATAAAGGGCATGCAGTTAATGTAAAAACAAAATACATGGGGTAGGGTGGAGCATAAATTGGAAGCTCTTTGAATTTAAATTTTTTGCCTCATCAGACCTAATTTGTCAAATGGTAATATTTGCCATTAAAAAACCTTCCAGCGTATTTATATAAGCGAAAGGATTTTATGATATTTCATGGATTTGACATTAGTTCCTAAATACTTGCAATGTATTACCCTTCCAGATAGACTTCCAGATAGACTTTATTTAGCCACATTAAAAGAGGGTACAGACATATATATATATATATAATAAGCACTACACCCTTGTAATGCGGTTCGGATTGCACACAAAAGTTAAGAAATTATTTCCAGTTTGGTCCGGGCAACAAAATGACGTCAAGATGTACTGGAAGTTTTCAAAATGTTTGTTAAAGTAAAGTTCAATTATGATGAAAGTTCAAAATAACGAGACACAGTCATAGTTTGCAAGATCAAAAAATGTAATGCTGTACCAGCTTCATGGAATATGGTTTAGTTTCTAGAAGCTTCATTTTTGCACAATACCATTCAAACGGTGCTAAAATACAAAGCAAGATGAGACGTGCTTTTGCTGTCAGGAGGGTAGCTTTTTTGAAAACAGCAAGTCATTATTTTGTGACAAATGATTAAAATACAACAATCCCTGTTGTTTATGATAGGCTGCATGGCTCTGTAACTATAATTGCAACTTCGCAGATTTGCAGTAACTGTCAGGGAGTGGAACACTTTTTTTCCATCTCCATCTGCAGAACATTTTAGCGTGCATTGAGTGGTACTCGAAGGTTTCTTGTCATGCGTTTTTACACTTTGAAAGAAGTTATAATATTTTTCAACAGATAAAACAAATTTCATTTTTGCTCCAAAATCATGTAAGGCCTAATTGCAATGATACAAAACAGCTATGCAGTTAAATCAAGCATAAGCACTCCTCAAGATAAGTAAAAAATAAATAAAAAAGAATAAGAAAAAGTGTAATTTAGACAATAATGTTATCATGTTTTGAAATTCATAACAAATTTTACGATGTACTAAAATTAATCTACTGCTGATTAAATATTATTAAGTAAGTAAATAGTTATTTGTATGTGTTCCCTACCTGATAGCCATGCACTATAGCCATGACGCCGCAAAATATATAAATGAGAAGTTGATAATATCCAAAGTGACCGATATGGTCGTAAACTTCATTAAACTGCATCTTGTTTTGTTTTTTCTTAGATTTTTTTTTCAGAAGAATACTGTAATGTTATGCAAGAGTCAATGTAAATTTAAAAAGCCATGGAAACCCCCTCTGAGTTAGAGAATCACCAATGGTCAACATCTCTGACGCAGACCTTTATATTGAGTGTCGGTATCATATTTTGAGATATATGCAATCACACAAGGAGCTCTGAGGAGGATCAGAATTTCGTCATCCAGTTTCACCCAGACCTCGATCTCCTTAATTCATAGAAATTATCTCCTCAAAACAGACTGTCCCTGACTTGAGCATCATTTAAATAACGAGAGGTCGAGTCAGACAAAATTAATTTTGAACGTTTTTTTCAGTCGTTACTATTTTTTTTACGTTAATAGGACTACTACAGAAACTATTTGGCCCTCATTATGGACTCTGATTCAAATACATGTAGCCAACGCTTCTGCTGCATCCAACATGCCAAACAGATTGCTCATCACTCTCATGATCGTGCCCCTAATGGTTAAACTGGCTCTGGCAGCATGGGTTCAAATCCCACCCCAAAACTCAACTTAGTCCAACCCATGGGAAATAAATGGAGGCAGGTTGTATCCAGTGTTCTGCTGGAGCAACTGAAGCAGGGGCAGTGGGGCACCCCATGACCTGTTATACCAAATATCTGTTATGTAGCAGGTGCCTGGTTGGCTGGCAGACTGTCATCTATGATTTTCCCAGCTGGCAAAGTTGTCAGCTGGGAGTCAATTTTTGGCATTCAACCGATGAAATTTGCAGTCAGGTAATGAGAAAGCAGTTGACACGGCTGGCTGGGAAAAAAAAGAGTATTCATATCAGCTGGCTGGGAGGTGCTGTATGATGCTTGGGCTCGCTGGTAACCCAGGTGGCAGCATAACAGGTATTTTCTCCCAGTTGCATAAAAAAATTGGCTGGTAACCCAGGTGGCAGTATAACAGATATTTTCTCCCAGTTGCATAAAAAATATTATTCTAAGTGTCACAAAAGATGTGCAACCAGGACCTTACACTGATATGGGCATTATAAAAACACACTGTCATGAGGTGCTCCTGCTGAAAGACAATGGGCATCCCTGAATGAATCGGGCACGTACCAGACTAAGCGTCTTCTCATCAGTCATCATCGTACGGCAATAACCAACACTGGAGGTTGCTATGGCATAGGAACCTTGAACAATGTTCCTATAACCTATGCACATGGGTGCTGCTCTCTGAGCTGTAATCAATGAAGGCTCACCACAAATTTCCCCATAGAATACTGCAGAAATTCCGCAGTTCTGAATTCTGCAGTTATGCAGAAATTCTGCAAGGTCCTACAGGATTATTCAATCTCAAATTTTCTGCAGTAATTCTGCTCTTCTGTAGGATTTCACAATGTCTGTTATTTCTTGCAGCTTTCTGCAATGCATCTGCTTAGTTCAGACCTCTTGGAAAAAGCTTTTGCCACTATACTCTTTGGGTTGTGGTAGTGTTGGGGTCAGGCAAGGGAGTCAATGTTTTGGGTTGTCTTCCGTCATTGCAATAATCAGGTTTTAAAGATTTTTTAGAAACGCAAGACTGCATATAGTTCTTCAGCAGTTCTACATTCTGTTGTTCTTCTGACGTTCTTCAAGGTCCTGTAGAACTTAGCAATATGAAATATGGAAATTGCTGAACCACATAATTTCTGCAGGCCAGCTGCGTTCTGTAGATTTTCACAGAAATCTAAGACTGCATGATTCCTGAAGGAGTACAGAATTCCTGCAGAAACTTGTTATTTCTTACTTCTTCGTTAACTCATCGAAACTTTGCAGGGAAAGGTACTTTTTGTTCAGTTATGGATAGCCGCTAACTCAAAGAAAAAGCTGTAAAAGTATTTAAAAAAACCTGATAGAGGTTTTTTTTAATTTTTACATGTAATCCTTGTCCAGAAATAACAGAAGACTGTCAGAGAGCCAGACAGACAGACAGTGAAGAACAAATGAACACATGAGTTCCATGAGACAGGATCAAAGAACAAAAAAAGCAACCTCCAAAAAAACAATGCTATTAATTTGGAAGAACACAAAAAGTGATATCGATAATCTATATTTTGCAATTTACACACTCAATGATTTGGCTAAGCGGAAGATAATTTCAGTGAAAAATGTTACAGGAGATATCTTCTGGGTTACTCCAGTAGTTCAATGTCCTAAAAGACACTTTCACACATTTATCACATATTATCCACAGCGTGAACAGAGACGTGCCATGCATCCCCAGATATCTGGGGTCAAGAGAGAATATAATCAATTATCAATAACCAAATATTTGACCGTCGTCACAGTTTGATGACAGAGCGTCTTTAATGGGAGCAACAGTTCTTTGAACAAAAATTGTAACCTCAACATGCCCAGAAAATTTCAGACTTTCAGCGTCGTAAAAAAAAAGCACAGTGTTTTATCTGATTTTACAAAAACGATTCATACAGACATACTTAGGCGTATGGGAGGGGAGCAACCCCCCCCCCCCTAACTTAGAGAAAAGGCCCATATTCGGGCAAGGAGGCTAAAAAATCTGGGCAGATGATCAGATAAATATTATTGAAAATTAGTGGTTTCTAAGCGATTTCATTTGAAATGGGTATATAATCTGGATCGTGAAATTCGGGCTCGCCCGCTAAAAGCAGTGGCGGATCCAGACACGATAGTCTAGGAGGGGGCCCAGACGTGTTTCGGCATTCATCGGGGGGAGGGCCCGGGCCCTCTAGGCCTCCCCTGTGTCCGCCACCGAAAAGGTTCCGCAAGTCATACACCTTTGTGTACAGACACCAGCTAAGATTTGTTTTGTCTGTTTTACATATATACACATTTCTTTTCAGAGTGTATATAGAACGTTCATCTTGGATGTCATTATATGGCACATTTGAAAACCAGAGGTCAACATGATAGGGGCATAGGAAAAGTGTACGTAACACGTTGATGGGTATTGGATGCATGGCAGCACTGCAGGAACTAGGTGCAGTGCTTCTTATACAAACTGCTTGCAGTGTGTGATTCACTGCAGTTATTTTACACGCCTTTTTGGACGGAGCCAATGAAGTACTGCTGCCTCTTGTCATTCAGCCTTGTGTCAAGCATGTCAAGGGTAGCTTAAAATATACCGTCAGTTGAGTGTGTTTCAAAATTGACACACAGAGCTGTTGGAAGCCTAATTGATAAATTGAACCAAGAACGTAGTCTGACTGAACAAAATAATGAATCCTGTACATAGGAAGTGGAAATACATTCAATGGTTTATCAAGAAAAGTAGTGAAGTGTGAAAAATTCAAGAGAGAATATCTATAAGTTATTTGGAGGAAGTGGCATCTTTAGTCTTTTGACTTGCATTCTTCGGTTGGCGTCACACTTTCTGTCTTCCAGTTTTACTAGCAGCATTTCCATGTTTCGATTGTGGAGGGCCAAAACTTATTCATTTATTTCATCAAAATTGAGCAAGAAATTATTTATTTCAAAGAAACTCCAAGCATCCCCACACCGGTTATTAAATTATCTCCCCCTTATGTGATCAGGCAACCGTTAATACAACTTTTATTATTTCTATTTGCAATATATGGCTTGATATCATTAATAGTAGGATTCATGTCTTCGTGGGTTTTATGCTAGTTTTTTAAATTAAAAAAGTGTACTGAGAATGCAATGATTGAAATAAAATTGTTAAATTTGTATTTTATAATCTATAGTTATCTACTGAGGTAAATTTATAGAATATATTTTATAATTTACTAATATAATATATATGTCATTGACTCAAAAGACAAATTTTTGAAAAGGTATTGCTAAAATATCCTAAATTAGTTTATTGCCACAACAGATGAAAAATCTCAGTGCCAGTAAACTCTAAAGCAGTAAGATGTAAAAGCTGAAAACGTTAGAAAATTGATTGACATTGGCGATTTTTTTTCTCAGCACAGATTTTGTCCCAAACCTGTTTACAAATTTTTCCACCAGGCGCAGTTTGGTATAAAGTCCTACTGCCATGCCACCTGTGCTGATGTATACAAAACCATGTGACAGGCTTTATGGTAATGAGCCATTTGCAGCTCTGGAGAAGGGTCGGGCTTTATCTTCTTGATTAAGGTAAGAGGGGGTGTATAAAAAAGGAGGGGGCAGAATTTGGAGTCTGGAGGAAAATAACAGTGCAAAGATTGACCAAAAAATTAGTTTTTGTGCATTTATGGAAAAGTGAGGTGATTGACAATGTATTTGAAGGTCTTACACATTGGGGTGGGGGATACCTGGAAATTTGTTGGAAGTGCGTAAATTCTGTCAGACAAATCATATATGCACTCCAGTCAGAGAGACTTCAGTGAATAATGATATTATTATTCAAACCTGAATTTCTGGGCTTTCTTCAAATGATGTTGGATCTTGGCGTTTATTTCAAGATGATGCATTAGGTGTAGGCCTTCATGTCAAATGAAAGAGGACCACACTAACAAAACACGAGAGTTCCACAACGATATATCTGATGGACTCAATTCTTTCAAAGAGGCTGTCCATCATTGACATCTTCTTTTCAACCATTTTAATTAATTTCCTGCATCCTGGGACAACAGGTCAGTTCTGAAGCTTTCTCAAGATTTCTTTTACTATATGTAGTATAGACTTCAAGCATGCCAAAATATCGAGACACACAAAACTAACTCAGATATATAAGTATACAATCTCCACCCATCAACAAAAATTGTTGAAACAAAACAAGTTTTTTAATATTATTTAAAAGGATATTTTACACACTTCTTTCCATCTGAATTGAAAGACCATCTCTGAAAAACACAATATAAAATGAATTTTAAGAAACAATTTACAAAAATATTGAGGCTGACCTATTAAATTACGATACATATTTTTGTTCCTTTCGAAAAGGGAATACAAAACCCAAAAGCTTATCAAATAAATATTCTGATTGGTCAGGGCACACAGTGTAAAGAATTCGAGATATAAATGTGATACATCACCCACAATAGCCATACGCTCTAAAAGCAGTCTGCGTGCTTGGCACCAATCGCCTGATCTAGGATTCAAATCAAGCTCTTGTCGGGTCACCTGGGCCCATGTTGAAGGGCTATTTCAACCATCCTTTGCCTCATTGCCGTGTCCTCGTACAGTCCTTATTAGCCTACCAAGTGCATAATACAGGATGTAGAGCCCCAATAATCCATCCATTCACTGCAAACAGTCCTTACTCCTTAATGTAGGTAATTTGTTGTTCCGCTGGGTCCATTGTATTGGTCTCAATTATATAGTTACACAATAAGAGATAGTGGATGGAGAGGCGACCAATATTGAGTTTTAATGGCAGAAGCAGTAATATTAGTCGACATTGTATCATAGGCGTACGGTGTGCACGATTTTTGGGGGGGAGGGCGAGCGACATTTGCTCAAATATCAAGATTTAGATTTAATACCATTTCAAATGAAATTGCCTGGAAATCATTAATTTTCAATAGTGATTATTTAATCATCAGCCCAAATTTTTTAGCCTCTTTGCCCGAATCTTACTGTTTCCCAAGCTTTTGGGGGGGGGGTGATCGCCCCCCCTTGCCCCCCTCCTCCGATATGCCTATGTTACAATTCGTAATTAATAAGGCACATCATTAATTTAGCATCACCTGATTGGCTCATAAATTTTGGCGTAGTTTAGGGGAGTGCAGGCCGGGCACCCCATCGAGCGGGAAGTTTGTTTCCGCCTGTAGCAAGGGTACTGTGGGAAAGGATTAGACGAGCATTCACAAGCAAAAACGATTGTTCATCGACGCTTTGTGAGTGAAAAAAAAAGGTTTGTCCCAACCCCCTCCCCAGAGTCCCCGCCTATCGTCTGGTCGGCTCCTTAGAGGGGAGATGATTCTTGGTTTAGGCATGTGGGTAACGAGAAACCTACATTTTATTAGAAATGACTGATTATTCAGATACAACACACACATGTGCATTCAGTGGAGAAATTCTAGTTCACCTAGTTTATTGCCGCAAGAGGTACATGTCGTAAAACACATGAAACAAAGTGACTTTTAATAAATCTAACAAAAAATGCACTGCTGCATGGGCACACTCAGTTTGTCATAAGGATCAGTGAGAAACACATAAATAATAAATACATCAATAGTTTGCAAAAATACAATGGCCATGCGTGCTTGATTAGAATGTGTGACTGATTATGCATTGACAAGAAAACTGCATTGCTCTTATTTAACTCTCTTGTCATGCCATTGATTGACTATTGCGATACTGTATACATGAATTGCCCTGCCACTTGTTTAAATGGAATTCAGAAGCTTATGTACAAAGGAGGCAGAATTGTATTGAATGTTCCATATGACACTTCCTCACAGACAGTCCTGGAAGACCTGAAGTGGCTGACTGTTCAAGAAAGACTCCGTGTTCACCGAAGTGTACTGATGTATAAATGTGTAAATTCTATGTGCCCTACTTATCTGACAGAAAAATTCAGTTGTGCTGACCACTGTTATAACACCAGAAGCTCTATTAATTTGAAAGTTCCCAAATTTAAGAACAAAAAGGGTCAGTCATCATTTCTCTACAAAGGCACCAAGGACTGGAATAGTATACCTGCTGTGATACGTAGTGCCTCTAGTCTTGACTGTTTTAAGGACAAAATCATTCATCATGTTTTAAATGCACGTTTAATCTGATTTTAACAATGTTTTTAACCTTTATTTATTAGATTTTATATAATATTTTATTTAGTCTATACATTACTATTTTAAATTTACATGTGTTATTAATATATATTGTTATTGCCAGGGCTTCACTGAAAAACAGACATTGTGTGCTGAGTGTATTACCCTGCTTAAATAAAGGTACTTTGACTTGACTTGACTTGAAAAAACCTGAAACATAAAGTTTACCTCTCAATGGGTAATGTTAATATGTAATCTGCCAAAGCAGGGGAGAGTGGTAAGCTACCAACACTGTTGACCTGTGCTGCTTCAGATGCCTGCAGACGCCACTATCGCCGTGCTCCCTCTAGTGCTGAAGAGCATGACATGTAGTAAAATTTCATGCTTTGAATAATTTCGGCCATGAAATGTTTCAGACATTTTAAGGTAAATATTTTTAGTTGTTTCTATTTGGGGGAGCGGTTTTGGGTGATTTTGTTTAACAAATAAATTTATGATCATGCTGTTTACGATGACATCATTCAACTTTGCAACGTACACCGTGGCGCGAAGACAAATGTGAATGACACGTTTCTGCTGGCATGTCAACTGACGATGATTTTTCGGCGGCAAATTGCTCTTGCTTACCGCTATAAAAATTTTCGATTCATGTTTTGAGAGCTGGAATTTCGCTAAATATGTCTATATACTTGAACCTAAGAGATCATTAAACCATTTACAAATCGCATCAGTGACATTTGCAAATATCGTTCCATTTCTGGCTGGTTGTGGTTGTCACTCAGCTTGACCACAATGTCCACATGAAGTGTTTGTCCTTCTTGGTCGTCCAAAATCTTACATCATCAAAATTGGCCAATGCACATTTCTTGTACTCATCATTGCATCCGATGATCATATTGCTGGCAACACGATCAACAGTTTTAGTAAGAACCTTCTTTGTTTCAAGAGGGCATCCATTCAGGTAGAACTCCACTCCCGATTCAGGGCCATGGGTGACAACCACCAGGTTCCATTGGTCAAAGGGCATGATTACTGAGGTCTGATACTTCACTCTCAGAGTCGCATATTGAATGATGAACCTTAACAAGAAGCCTGTTGGTCTAAGGTTGTTGAAGATGTTCAGGGAACTCGAGGACAGAAAGTTAGGATAAGTTTGGACTTGAGCTTGCGGTCCTTTCACCCAGAAGGCCAACGTCATCCCGTTGCTGCAAGTTTCGATCTCTTCCAAACAGGTTCCAATTGTGGCCAGGGTCAGAGAACTGTCATCAGCAGAGCCAACGTTTGGTAAGTGTACAGAATTTCCGATTCTTCCCGGTTGGATAGATGGACCTGAAATAGTATTTTCAATGACAATGGCAATGACAATGAAGAACAATTTGTTTGGGAGACCCTCCGAATCCTCCGATGACCACTTGGTCACAGATGGAGGGCCACCATTTAAAAAAAAAGAGAAATTTCATTGAAATGTGATCAAATTTTTTCTGTTTTTTAGCGTTGTATTGTTATCTCCAGCCAAGGATGACACCAGAGACCACAAATATAACAATTTGTTATTGTGCAGCTTTCTTGATAACTTTCTAAAACCTTTACTTTAATATATCTTTTAAAACCTTCAAAAGAGTGTTTCAATTTTTTCTTTATATTAAACTTTGGCACATGTTTATTATAAATTTTTGGGTACCTATATGGCATGAGGTCAGCACATTGCTTGTACAAGATTAAGTGAAAGTTTATTGAGTTTCGTAAGGTCCAGATAAACATTTAGAAGAATTATATTTTTGTCCTTTTCATTGGTTATTTTGTCAACAATTTTTATGAGTGTATTTTCGCTGGAGTGTTACTTTCGAACCTGTACTGACTCATGTAGAATAAGTTATTTTCTACAAAGTGTTCTCCATTCGTGTACTTCAATAAATTGCCCAGCCCATACATCAGTGTCTATGAAACTTTTTATGGTATTTGATTCATAGGACTCGTGGAGATATATGGCTACTGCTTTATACGCCCTCAGGACTTGTTTGAAGAAATTAAATTATATCCCTCAATATGAAACAACTAGTTACTTTCACCCTTCCTTGGTCAGTTAGAAAATTGGTTTCAATATTATTAGCAAACGTAAAAATGGAAAATATATATATATGTGCATGCCCTCTTATCATCTAAGCGAAGTCAGATCGAAAATGATTAAATTCTAAAATACCCACCTGGTGAACCATGCACTGTGACTGCCACTCCTGTTGCTGGAACTGTATTACCAGTTATGACATCCAGTGGCACATGGAAGTGCATGTCTGCAAATAAACAGGAAGAAACATAATACTGCTACTGCAGTGGCGTAGCTACAGGGGGGGCAGGGGGGGCGGTCGCCCCCCCTGGCTCCATCCTGACCAGGAAAGAAATGATTACATTGCCACAACACGTTACATTTTGCCGATGGCGCGCCTCTGCCGCGACAGCGATAATAGCTCCCCCAACAAAAATGTTCCATTTTCATCGCTGACTTGAATATTTTGCCCCCCCTGGAAATTTTCCTAGCTACACCACTGTGCTACTGGCAGTCAAAATAAGGTAAAGCAGGAAACTGAGAGAGAAAATGAACAAAATACATTGTATAAATTGTATAATCAGGACACTGTTAGCGAGAATAAGAAACCACAATAGAATGTTTTCCCGACTGGTTGCATTACATATTCATCCAAACATTTCCAGGAGACAATTCTTCAAGTAGGCAATACATATTAGATGTCTTAATTAGTGGACCATAATAATGTTTAAGACATAACCAATAAATGATATCACTGGAGAGACTGCAAAATACATTTACCTATAAATTATAATAGTGACAATGCAGTTCTCAGGTAAATCACTGTTTCTGGTTCTGCCTGAGGACCAGCCCTAGTCAAATACTTGACTCTATGCCAAGGGACTTGGGTATAGAGTCAAGGAGTTGCCCATTGCAAACCGGGGAGAAATGTCTTAGAAATTATCAAAACAACAACTTTAAACACTGTTAATATGAAATCAATTAAATACCTACACTTCTGGGCCTTCAAGGCACGTTGTGTAGACATTCCTTTATCATTCCCATGCATTGTCAATGCTTGGTAAATCCATTTTAAAGAATTACATCCAAATTTCTTGGAAACGTTGAATTTTCTTGACCAATATTGCATGTCAACTTCTTTAATGATTGTCTAATCTATGTTTTAAGAGGATTACAAACTGTCAGTGACCCGTTCTGGGTGGTTGAATGTTTGTCATTGTTAAGTATTTTAAAATC
This sequence comes from Platynereis dumerilii, assembly GCA_026936325.1. Lineage (NCBI taxonomy): Eukaryota > Metazoa > Annelida > Polychaeta > Phyllodocida > Nereididae > Platynereis > Platynereis dumerilii. The sequence continues at coordinate 52,277,689 of JAPTHN010000001.1, forward strand.
TCAAAGTTGTTAATTGTATGTGGTGGCTTTTCACAGTATCTAGCTGATTAAGATAAACAGCTTTCAACTTTTGGTTAATCCAAGTCCATGTAATCCACTGTCAATCATTTTGCACTTTTATTTCATGGGCGGGCATTCATCCAAGCATTCATGCCTTTTGAAGTGACTGACTGGGACCACAAATACTCATCTCAGATCGCATTTTCTTAAAGTGTAGCAGTGTAATTATTGTAACAGGTATAATTAATGACCCACTGAGAAGGTGGCTTAATTCTAAAAAATAAAAACAAAAGTAAAAGATAGATAGATAGATGGACATATAGATAGTAATAGTAATAGTAATAGATAGATAGATATATAGCTAGATAGATAGATAGATGGATAGATGGATAGATGGATAGACGGATAGATGGATAGACAGATAGATAGACTGATAGATAGACCGATAGATAGACAGGTAGATAGACAGACAGACAGACAGACAGATAGATAGATTTGTTTGTGTTTTACGCCTCACCAGCACCTTAGTGGGCTATATCGAGGCAGACGATCGCCGTATGATGATGAGATGAGAAGACTGTGAGTCTGGTACATACCCTATTAATTCAGGGATGCCCAGGGTCTTTCAGTTGCCCCAGCATAGAACACTGGATACAACCCGCCTCCATTTAATGTCCCATCGGCTCGGACTAAATTGAGTTCCGGGGTGGGATTCGAACCCACGCCCTCAAAGCCAGTGGTTGTGCAAACAAGCACTCTTAACCATTAGGCCATGGAGGAACTCTCAGATAGATAGATAGATAGATAGATAGATAGATAGACAGATAGATAGATAGCCAGATAGATAGATAGATAGATAGATAGATAGATAGATCGATAGATAAATTGGTAGATTGATTGATTGATAAATTTTGATTGATTGATAAATTGACAATTGATAAATTGATAGCTGAATGGATGGATAGATTATGATCATAAAATAGGCCTATATGCACACGTTTCAGTTTCACAGCATTTGCAGCTGGCTGTTCTTTTATGTATTGGTTCCAAATATGTTGTTTGAAGTTTGCCTGTTTTGTTGTTTGTCAGCTTTGCTGCTTAAAACAATTATTGCATATAATGATTATGCTAAATCCCAGAATGCCCTGAAGCAGGGTCATCTTAATCAACAAAGCAACCATTTTAAAAGGACGTTCTTGTGACCCACGATCCGAAATTCATGGATTTTCGAATGTTAAAATGGAAATGAAAGATGGATTTTGTTGGATACAATGCTGAAGACCATATACAAAGGGTAGGGCATATTTTCTCAGCTTGACAAGCCAATTTTTATAGTTTAAACAGGCCTAGAATTGCCGCATCAAATCTGATGCGGATATTTCGACCTGTATTGTATCTGAATTCTGCTAGACTAGGTATATAGACCAGCCCTGGGACCACTCTCATCACTTGTATTTTCTCTTTTTTTTTACCACACCATAAAAGCTGCTGCGTCACTCACATGATAACGTCAAATTACGAAAGACTGCCATTTAAAAAACAAAACAAGTTTTCTTCCATAATATGACATTGTATATATAAAAATTAAATGCCATAAAAGAGATACAGTCAGTGCATGAAATATAACAGAAAAAAAAGTTACCTTGCAAGATATCATTGGTGGAAAGCTCAGTCGCAAATGTCTTGCCAATGAGAAACACATTTTGGTTGGTTTCCTGGCAGACCATGCAAAGTTCGCAGGTGGATCCTGATGTCAAGAATCCTCTGCACATTTCCTCAAATTTTTCTGTGCATCTCACTGCACATTTGATGTTCTCTGCATTATGATAAGTGATCTTTGCTGCACATGTGATATTGGCTTGTTTGTGGTGTCGAAGGGTTTTATCTAACCCGTAGACACCAAAAGAAAATGTTAATAGTGTAACTTGAACGGCCAAGCCCACAGTTGTTCGAACCCTCATGCCCATCACAGCCACACTGTGATTTTTGAATAAATGGATAACAACATGACAACAGTGCTTCAATACTTCATGAGCTAATGACGTAAAGCTTCAAAAGTAATTGGAGGGTCTCCCTACTTTCAAAATAGTAATTGCAGTCATTTTCCTCATTTGTGGCTTACTTCCAGTTACACAAATACATCTCTATTTGCTTTATTTTTCTCGTCTTGTTTTCAGATGCTATGTAAAGCTTAATGGACAAATATTTTCAAACCAAAAGCAATTTCACATATCATTGTTCTTCATTTTCTTGAAACGATAAAAGAACTTCATTAAAAAAAAACTTGATTGATATATTTGTCAAGCACCATGATCAGATGAAGTATATCATAATTTTCCTCCTATTGCCCATGCATGCACCATTAATTATCTCCAATTTCATCCAAATGAGTTGTCATACACATTACCATTTTATCACAACATAGAATGTATTGCAATTTTTGAAAGCCGTGTTCTTGTGGTTTCAGTTTATTCAATCTATTTCTCATACAACAAAGACATCCAAAGTTTTTGAAGGTGTACTCTGTGATCAATTACTTTATCTCAGCTCGCTTGTCTTCAGATCTTTCTGCATACCGTAAACAATATAGCCGTAATAATGTCCTTGTCAAATGTGTGGAAGATTGGAGAAAAGCACTAGATTGTAAACAGATGTAGGATGTGTATTAATTGATCTCTCAAAGGGCTTTGATTAACTTCCACATGGGCTACTAATTGCCAAACTTCATGCGGACGGTGTGTCTGTAGAAGCTTGTGAATCAATCATGAATTACTTAAAAAATAGAAAGCAGACTGTGAAAATAGGTAATCACAGAAGTGAATGGTTAAATCTTAGAACAGCAGTCCCACATGGTTTTCTTATGGGACCACTACTTTTCAATATTTTTATCAACGATTTCCTATTCTATCTGAAAAGAACTTGTGATGTGTACAACTATGCTGATGACAATTCTTTATCTATATCACATCATGATCCCTCCCTAATTAAGCAAACATTGGAGAGGGCATCTAGAGAAGCCATAACATAGTTTGATGTCAATTTCATGAAGGCCAAACCATCTAAATTTCAAGCTTTTTGTATTAGCCGTGATGATATGCCTGATGTCAAATGAACGCACAATGCTCATTCATGTGCCTGATATGGTCCCTAATTAATGTAAAGTCACAATAAACTTTGAAAATGAACAAAAACTATTTCCAAGGAGGCCAGCCTATGGCCAAGACCTATTAGAAGATCTATCACTTTGATATAGAAATATGAGGACCATGCAGTTCACTGTGAAAAATGCACTTTGTGACTCATGAATTATGATAGCCGAAGAAGTGTCATCTTCTTCAAGAGAAGGCCATTTGACTTGCCATAACTGATTTTAGAGTGAAAATCCTTTCTATGTCTATCACCAACAAGCGGGACAAATCTCCTCAAATCAAATTAGCATTGAAAGTATTGGGTATGATCATGACAAATCATCATTTTGATGACACACTAAGTACCATTTTCACAGTGCAATAGTCCACTCTTTTCTATATCAAAGTGACAGACTGTAACTGTAAGTAGTGCATGTTTTTCAGATGCAATGTAGTTGCAGAAGCATAAGACATCCTTGAACTTCAATAATATGTTGCTGTCTCCCATGGCTTTCTTGTACTGGGATAAACCTTATGATCCTTCAAAATGCTCCAATGGGAAGGCTTGATTCTTGTCATTGATTTTGGCAGCCAGGGGATCTACAGTTATTACTACAAAGCGCCTCTTCAAATTTGCAAAAGGCAAAAATGCAAAACATTGTTGTCATACTTCATGTTTCAATAACAACATCCATTGATTTTACCTAATGCTTGACATCTCCTGTCAAAAATAATAGCGCTAAAATAATAGCACTGTTCACACTAACGTTTACTCTAATGAGTATTGAGCTGTTGAGTAAAAGGTATGATGTTCGAAGAAATAAATATGTCTACTCTGCACACATAGTTCATACATGGGCCTATAATCATTACAGTCTTTCACTTTGATAAAGAAAAATGAGGACCAGTTCACTGTGAAAAATGCACTTCGTGACTCATGATAGCTGATGAAGTGTCATCTTCTATACTTTCAACATGGGAAACATAGAGGCAGTTTGATTAGTCATGATCAAGAGAAGGCCATTTGACATGTCATAAATGATTTTGGATTGAAAATCAGATGCGTAATCCTTTTGTTTGGCTGTCACCAACAAGAGGGATTAGTCTCAAATTAACATTGAAAGTATTGGATATGATCATGACAAATCATCAGAATGATGACATACACCGTGCCATTTTCACAGTGCAACAGTAGGCCCTACAATCTTTTTCAAATTCAATGTGACAGGCTGTAAGCAAAAGGGTGGCTCTCAAATGCATAGTAAAAAAAAAGTTTGAATTTTTCACGGGCCACCCTCTAAAATCATGCCTATTATGGAAAAAATGCTATGTATACATTTTTTTCAATAGCAATTTTCCATGCACATACTTTTGAATGTTTAGAACTTTCTGACAAATGTCCGCACTTCAACCCAAATTTGCGCTGTTTGAATCATTAAAACATTTGCAAGATATTTCAGAAGGCTACATCTTAGATAGAATAAACATGATTCCACTCCTGGCTGGTTGTGGTTGTCACTCAGCTTGACCACAATGTCCACATGAAGTATTTGTCCTTCTTGGTCGTCCAAAACCTCACATCATCAAAGTTGGCCAATGCACATTTTCTATAGTCCCCATTGCATCCTATGATCATATCGCTGGCAACACGAGCCTCAGATTGAGGGGATGGTGCTTTCATTTGAATAGGACATCCATTCAAGTAGAACTCTGGTCCGGAGGCAGTGCTGTATGTTAAAGCCACCAGGTTCCATTGGTCAAAGGGCACCCTGGTGGAACTCTCGTGCTTTACTTTCTGAGTCGTATCTTGAATGAAGAACCGCAGCAAGAAGCCTGTTGGGGAGAGGTTGGTGAAGATGGACAAAGAACTTGATGAAAGAAAGTTGGGATAAGTTTGGACTTGACTTTGTGGTCCTTTCATCCAGAAAGCAAACGTCATCCCGTTGCTGCAAGTTTCGATCTCAGCCAGACAGGTGCCAATTGTGGCCAGGGTCAGAGAATTGTCATCAGCAGAGCCAACGTTTGGTAAGTGTACAGAATTTCCAGTTCTTCCCGGTTGGATAGATGGACCTGAAATGGAATCAGTATACCTTGATGAGACCAACCAATAACAACCATGGTGTGTTATTTTGACTGTTCATTTACGGACAGTAACTTGCCGTATAAATGGTTCAACAAAACTTGGTCCCCCTTTACGAAAACTTGAATATCTTAAAGACCTCATTTCCGATTTCTATTAAAGTTATCATATTGACATTATTCCTAAGTAATTGTAGCTTGATTGCTTCATTTTTGTCTGAGCAAGCAGGCCCAGAGTGCACACATAGAGTAGGTCGGGGCATGCGGTCCCCCTTAACTTCGAGGTGCGATTTGACCTACTTTTTATGGGCGATAATTTGAATGCTTTTGCTGTCAGGAAGGGATCACTTGACTCTACTAATAACTAGTGAAACAAATGTCTGACAATTTTAATAAAGGAGTTATGGCCATTTTTGTAAAAAAATTAAAATTGCCTTCTTACCCCACCCATTGGACAAGAAGCCCCCCTATTATAATCCTATGGCAATTTTTTTTACGAGCGCATTCAGCCTAAAAGTTATTTCTTGGGGTTCTTCTATCATTTTTAAGGCATTCCATTCACTTTTTCTGAATTTCAGAATTTTTCTGTTCATAATTTTATTTTTTATTATTTATGCCCTGTTTCAATTTCGGGTCAAATTTTTTCTATTTTAAATAGCTATTCTATCAAGATTTAAGGTAAAGTACACATTAATAATGGTTCCTTAAGCAGCTTTGAACCCCCAGTGAAGGGGGCCTCATGCCCAATGTCATGTGGGGCCTCTCGCCCCAAACCCACATATTTTAATTTGACCTCTATATTTTAAGCTAAAATGCAAAAAACATGATCCAAATCATATTTATGTGATAGTCATAAAGTGAAGCAATGCAGATATCCATTATACTTTTAAAAATTTCCAAAGCTATTTCTGACAACCCCTTTCAAAGAATTAGTCAAAGTTACAAAAACCAAGCACATTATTTTGTTTCTTTAATTTCTACTTTGGTTTGGTGCTGTTTGCCCTGAAAATTTGTGATGTCACCTAAAACGCCTCTAGCTTCAATCCTATCAATAGATAAACGCACCAAAAATGTAAGTTTGGAAATAAGCCTGGGGGGGGGGCCTCTCACCTAACCCGGGCTTCTTGTCCCGACCTACTCTAACCCTCTTTTCAAAAATTTGAAGTTTTGACTTTTCCAAAAAGCAAATTTCGAAAAGATGGTCAAACTGCACTCAAATTATTCCTAATGTCTTCCAGGAATCGAAGCTGTGAAAAGGTTACAAAAGAAGTCCTCAATTGTCCACAAAATATGATTGAGCAACAAATTTTTTCCAGTATCATGATAAAGTATGCCCCAGCTGATGGCTCCCCCGCTACAGATTTTTGAAAACAGGGTCGACACTCAAAGGCTGACGGCTCAGCCAGGAATAATGCCATGGAATTACAAATACAATCATTTAGGGTCGATATACAGGCCTATAATTCTATCAGATTTTAATTACAATCGAGGAAGGAATCTTTGAGATATTCAAGTTTCTTTTAAGGGGGGCTTATTTTTGTTGAACTGTTTAGTACAGTTATTTCAAATATTTTTGATGACTTGCAAAAATAAAGTAAGCCTTTAGACAGTTAGTGACCTGAACAGGTCTGAAACAACATCCTAACAAGTGCAAAAACTCACTTGCAAGTTGAAGAGGATTGGCGTGGTTCGGTGGATTTAGCAGTAAATAATGAGAAATATTACTTTTATATTAGGCCTTCTTTGTGCAATAAAGCCACTTATAGAAGTCTCCGAGATCCATCAAAGAGATTACATGAGAATAACACATAAATAAATGCAACATCACCATGAAATTAGGCCTATCATTGATTTCTTTCCTCATCTCACAGCCAATCACAAAATCGACTTTTATTCATGAGCATGTGTCTGTGGATGCCATTAGTGAATGACCGTTTGTACGGTCAGCCGGGAAATAATTGAATGTATGTGGACGTACCAGGGGAACCTCGCACTGCGACTGTGACTCCAGTTGACTGAACTGAGCTCCCAGTTATAACGTCCATTGGCACATGAAATGATAGGTCTACAAAGAAAATGAAGAAACAGTTAATCGCTAATAGGCAAAACTACAAAAAATTGTTATCGAGAATCAAAATGAGAAACTTCTTTTTTTCCTTTCTGGGAAACTTCAATGCATAATTAGAACAAACACAATCCTCAACAATTATTACTAAACAGGCATTTGTAAATCAATGATAATTATCAAGAGACCTTCACTAGATTTGTTGGAGAGTTGTCTGTCCAGTAAATAAAGTAATGAAATTGGGAAGACAGTAACATATATTTGCCAAGACATAATTACAGTGGGGCTATAAAATGCGTTTCTTTCGTAAATCGCAGCAATGATTAAAAATCAGAGACTCCTTAACAATGCAACTAGCCCTGGGAACCACCAGGCTGCTTGTCTGAAAGAGGACCTGCATTTCTGATTTAAAAAAATAGAATATCCTTACTGAATTGCCATATGAGAATAATAATTAAATTTAATAATTTAAGTTAATGTTCTTGCTTAATTGTCAAGTGTATGAAAATGCCTATTTTTGAAAAGCTATAATGCCTCAAAGTACTTGCCTTGCAGGATCTCATTGGAGAAAATCTCAGTCGCAAATGTCTTGCCACTGAGAAGCAAATTTTGGTTGTTTTCCTGGCAAACCATGCAAAGCTTGCACATGGATCCTGATGACGCAAATCCTCTGCACATTTCCCCATATTTTTCAGTGCATCTCACAGAGCATTTGATGGTCTCTGCATCATAGGTGGTCTTTGCTGCACATGAGATATTGGCTTGTTTGTGGTATTGAAGGATTCTATCTAACCCACAAACACCAGAAGAAAATGTCAGTAGTAATACTTGAGTTGTCAAGCCCACAGCTGCTCCAGTCCTCAGGCCCATTGCTGTCTGCTGTGTTTGTGATAAATTAGACAGTAATGGTGCTCCCTGAATAAAGATTAAGAAGGTTACTAGAATAGTGTAGACCTTCAAATGTTGCTTGTAGAAATGTAATGGTAATTATTTTCTTAAGGCAAACTTCTAACTAAAAAATTCAACTGCTTTTTCATTCAGTCCTCCTTGGTGATATGTAGTATATGTGTCGCAAAAAATGAATCTTTTCAATTCGTATTGTTGTTTTCTTCACTTTTTTTGCACATCAATATCATAAATCAGCGTTTCAATAGACTGGAATGCACAATGAAAAACTGACCAAAAAAGTACAAGAGGCGCTTAATAGCATGTGCGCGTTATCAAATTGCACACGATGAAGTAAAAATGTTCATCAAATCATAAAATATTCACTCAGAAACTTCTATGACAATAATTGATGTCATCAATTACAATAGAAATCAAGACTTAATTTCCGGTTGCGGAATCACTTCTACAGTATTGTCACAGATTTTCAGGGACACTATTTTACTCATCATTCTGTAATAGGCGCTATTACAATGATTCTCCTATGGAAACCGAAAATGGCGGACAATCGATTCAAGCATCGGTAATTTTCCCCACATAACTAATTGTGTTGAGCCAATCCAGTGCACTTCAATACACCTGCAATATGCTCAGTATATGTCTACCAAAAAAGTGTATACATGTATCTACAACGATAATTGGATTCCACTTGTAGTTTTTACTAACAATGATTCACAGATGATTAGGTCCATTGATTGTGCTGGAAAAATTTAAGTTTCACTGGTGAGTGACCATATTTCTGAAATGGTAGCGAGCAGTTGACAATGACAGCTTGTTAAAAATTAATTGATGGTGGCATGCCCGGCAAAATAGCTCGGAAAATGTGAAACAAATATGACAAAAATATGAAATTATTGACGAATGAAAAACAACATGGTTCATCTACTGCCAAACAGAACATGAATAGAATAAATCAATGGGCGAAAAAAATCTATAATGAGCTTTGAAAAACAAGATGATCACCTCCCCACACTAAACGAGATGATTGCAGTTTTCCCAATACACTTCCAGTTAAGTTTCCAATGAATTGAATCGATTGTTTATATATATCTGCAGTTCCAATAATACACCTGTCAATTCTGACACAAACGTTCTTAAAACAATGTTTCTCCAAATTCAGCTCCAGTTTTCTGGCTTTGTACTGTGCAAAACACCCGACAAAATAATAATTCTTTTTTTTCTTTTGCATTTCAATTTCATGAACATACACCGCGTTCCCAATTATTATGCATCTATGCTTTTTTGCATTATCTCAAAATTATATAACACTATTTGAATATTCTTTTCACATAATGATAAGTGTACCATGGAGCTAATATCCTGCCAATTTTGTCCCATTCCATTGACTTAGTTGGGAGTTATGGCGTAGACGTCTATAATGATGTTTTGGGGTGTTCCCAATCATTATGCAAATTCTTGGAAAAGCAGAATGTACAAACTGGGATGTTCTCTTTGATCAGTGTGATAATATTGATATGAATGTTGATGTGATAAATGCGTACATTAATGTCTGTACAGATGCTGTAGTTAGTAAAAAAAATCTGTAAAATGTTTCAGCAACAACAAACCATGGGTTACAAAAAGAGCTGTTAAATAGAAAAAAGGTAGCTATGTCAACAAACGATTGAAATGTATTGAAGAGTGCAACAAGAACTGGATGATATGATCATTGCCTGTAAACAACCTTACAAAGAAAAGGTTGAAAATATGTTAATATCAAATGCCAAGGCTGCTCGGGATGACTAAAACAAATCTCAATGTGACACAATTGATGTAAATTAATTAATTTTGTAATCGCTTGAATCCATTCTATGCACGATTTGACAAATGTAATTTGATGTTAAACAAAATATAATAAGACATTTTCTGAAATGTAAATACGATGAGTGTGTTGTTGTTGTCATTACTGAGAAGATTGTTTTGGATAGCCTGAAGCGGGTAAAAGTAGGCAAAGCTGGAGGTCCTGACAAAATCTCTAGCACAGTTGTAAGTACAGTAAAAGAGAAAATTACACCAGTACTTTGCAAGTTATTCCAGCAGTCACTAGATCACTGTAGCTATAGTTCCAACTATGTGGAAAACTTCAGAGATAGTCCAATTCCCAAAAAGACATGTTGAAGATGCTGTGCTATGTCTTACAGATTTTGTCCTTAGTCATGTAGACAAGGCAAATAAGCCTGATGTTAAGCACTATGCAAAGATCCTATTTATCAATTTCAGCAGTTCGTTCAAAACTATTCAGACTCACATCCTCATGCAGAAGCTAAATGTCATGAATGTCAATGCAAATTTGATCATGTGGATACAAGACTTTCTGTCAAACAGGCCTTAATATGTTAAAGTAAATAACCATTGTTCTGACGTTATTGTAAGTAGACAAGCAGATCAAATGCCTCAAATCAAATAAAGCACCGGGTGTTGATGGTATTAGTAATGCATTTTATAAATGTGCTTCTGAACAGCTAGTTCCCTCTCTAATCACTTTGTTTATTATCGTTTTCATAGCTACGTGTTTTTCTGAAAACTTCGTTTTGCAGCAAAACTGTGACCTCATCAGGTATCTGCGAATGTGATTGGTCTATTCTTCAATCTGTGACACTCAGTTTAAAGTTTGACATCACGGTTAAACACAAAGGAATTCAAAACAGCCAGGCGATATTATGATTTTGGTACAACTGCAACAAACGACTTCTGTCCAAGCTGAGTATTACACCAGAAGAAAATCTGTTTCAATGTTTTCCAAACAAAGTCTGTTTTTATCGTTTTTCATAAGACACTAGTTATCACAATTTCAAATAATTTGTTGTCAGTCAATGCACACTGCAGGCCAAAATGTTTGGAAATAGTATGTTTCTTGTCTTTAGATTAGTGTTACACGAATTTGCTTGTGGGTGCAAGGTTTCTTATCTGATAAAGAAATTTGTCAAAATAGGAAGGGGGATTTTATGAGGTAGTTTCTACAGTGTATATGAATTGCATTCATTTCCTTTGTTGCTTTCAAAAATTCTGATGGCTCCAAGCAAGTGGGCATGCATATTGACGAAATAGCAATTGCCAATGCTGACTTACTGTTATATGACACATCCCAATTTTTTGAGAGCAACCTTTGAAATATAACCTTTTTTCACAAATTTATCTTCAATAATCCACATCAATTTCGATATATCATTTTGTGCTTGCAACACTAATGCTATGGTGAGCACCTTATCCTTTTCTAACTTTTGCCCAACAATGTAACTCTCCTTTGAGAATAAGTAGTCTGTTTACTTCAGTTACAGTTAATTGAAGCATTCATCAACCAGTGTGGGTGTCAAAGCCAAACAAGCTAAACGTAGAGAATCCACGTGTGAATGCATTTGGGCAGTTACTTGAAATATGTGCTTGTAATATACAAAGTTATGCAACTAAATTTGTGACATCACAGTTTGGTATAAAGAGAAGTGCAAACTAGAAAAACATGTATCAATGAAAACGATAATAACTACATATGGGAAAAATGTGAATTCCCTGACAGATGGACTGAGGGAATTATACAACCTTTGCATAAAAAAGGGTCTCAGAGTATAGCAGATAACTACAGGAAACTAACGCTTATGGCCTGTATGGGCAAAATCATCAAAGGTATATTGAACAAACGACTCATATTTCAAAGTGAGGTAATGTCGATTGGTGATCCAAATCAGTTTGGTTTCTGTAAAAACCGCAGAACCACAGACAATGTCTTCGTTTTAGACACTCTAATTTCCCATCAGCGCTCTGTTAAGAAGCCACTGTGTCTTTGCTTTATTGATTTTACCAAAGCATTTGATTTCATCAACAGAGATTTGCTATATGGACTGAGATTTGCTATATTACAAACTACTGAAAAGTAGCTTTGGTGGTAAACTGGTTAAGTATGTATGTTTCCTAAAGCAAATGCTAGAGTCCGTTGGAATGGTGAAATTGGTGAGAAAATAGACAGTACTCATGGGGTGTTGCAGGGTGGTATTATTAGTCAAAAATTATTCAATCCATTCCTAGCAGATTTGCATGAGTATCTAGATGCCAGTCAAGGGATTACAGTGAATGCCACCACTTTCACTCACTTGGTGTATGCTGATGATTTAGTACTAATATCTGAGAGTGACAAAGGACTCCAAATTTTGTTAAATAACATAGCCGCATATTGTAGAAAATGGCACTTGATTGTTAACTGCAGTAAAAGTAAAGTTATGATTAACAATACTTCCAAAAAAGGTAGTACGAATCATAAATTTGTATTAGATAGCATGGAATTAGAAATTGTTAATTCTTTCAAGTACTTGGGACATGTCCTAACATCGTGTAATAACATCCATACATCAACGCATGGCCATGTTCTGTTCTGTTGTGGTAAATTCCTCCGTTCGGTTTCGGAGCACCCTGTTGTGGAAACAGGTCTGGATTCAAGAAAGACAAGGGTTAGTTCATACGACGTGAGAGGGGTTAAGGGATGTCGGAAGGGAGAGGGTGGAGGGTCGACTTGTCTCTGGAGGGGGCTGAGCTTTGTTCCTATTAGCCTGCAGCGTATATGTGCCCGTTAACAACCGTGCCTCAACCACAGCCTCTTGGACTTGTCCTGGTGCCTCTAGGAGCGACAGATATCTCAGGGAGGGCTTATCTTCCTTCTCGTTCGTCCAAAGCTTGTGCCAGTAGTTGTTTATTGCTCCTTTGACGAGCTTCATCCATCGGTGCATCGTTGGTGGATCCTCCAGGAGGTCGAGGCGGAATGCAGAAGGCTGGTCGTACTTAGCTAGGGTCTTCCGTATATGTATACGAACCAGCTGTATACCTTTCCTCTCCTTTAATTGCGAGCTGCCTTATCGATATCTCTCGTTCTGCTGTCTCTTTGCTGCGCAGGATATTCCCAAACAGGGTGAGGGCATTGCAGTCAATTTGGGAAGAGATCAGGGTAGCACCGATAAGACTGTTTGGACCAGTGCAGGGCAGCGATCTGGGAGAAATTGATATCTGGCAGAGAATCTGTATTTCAAATCTTTCCAGTTGTTTGATGCCTCTCACACGGAGGCAGACAGTCTCTAGCCCATAGATGATTTGGGGTCTGGCGAAGGTGGAGTACATGCGATACGAGATCCTGGGCTTTACTCCATTCTTTCCATGAAAGGGAATTAGCAATTAAGCATAAGATCCATTCCATGGATACAAGATCAAAGTAGCACTGCACTGCGAAGTGCAATCAGTTTGACAGATTGACTTCAAGTGCTCTTTCTCAATGGCAATTTGCTAAACTGAGGGTGAAGAAAGGCTTTAGAACTTGCAGAATTGCAATTAGCATTCTTAGACGGCTTCTGAGAATAGATGCACTGCAAAAAGCAATTGCCAAATGCATTATTGGCCTTGCTTGAAACGCATGGACGATAGTCGTGTGGGCAATATTATAATGAAAAGTCAGCTTGAAAACAGTCCCTCAATACTCAAATGATCTATGATACCAGCAAACTATTAATAAAAAAAAAATTGAAGAAAAAGTTTTTTTCTTAATTAAGAAAAAAAAAAAAATCAAAACAAACTATCCCCAATACCACAACACATTTTAGTTCACCTCTATATGAACACAACATGGCCCACTTGACCACATCCACACCTGTATTAAGGCCGGGAAAACTTTTTTCCAAAAATCTCTCAGACTGGTTTTTCAGATAAAATTACCCTAGGGGAACCCAGGGTAATAATAAGAAATAAATTAAGATGGATGATGAATTTTCCGTAAACTATTTTCAATATTCAATAACTGAGGCTCAATGAATTTTTATCTATATGTGCACTTCAGTGCCATAGATAGGGCTCTGTATCGATACTTTTTTCTGATACGATACGTATCATGATACATATGATTCGATACACGATACGTATCGCGATACACCGTGCGACGGGAAAACAAACAGAAGCACAATTTGATACCACTTCAACATAAAATTTGAAAGTAGCAAATCAACCAAAAAGTGCAATAAAATGCTAACATTGAGAAGAGACTGAATTTCTTTTCCACTAACATGTTCAAACTAATTTAGCTTAACACTGAATCCCTGAGCACTGCATTATGTGACTAAATAAAGTTTTATTAAATCCTAGGACTAAACCAAAGTTAAACATAGTTTCTTGCACTTGTCATATACATGGATATTGGCTAATAAGCATGCAATATATCATTTATGTTACTTAATATTCATCACACCAATGATCAACCAATTAACTTAAAACTTTCACTATTTCTGCCTGAGAGTAGCTTTCCATCAATGGTTTGAAAATGAATCATCACTTCATCAGTATCAGTAATCCAACTCATAACTTAAACTTTCAGACACTCATAATTAGTTGTTTTAAGGTTAGCTATTCTATGCATTGATCTGTAGACATGCTCAAGTGCTCACTAGATACTTGACTAAACAATGCAGGACCTATCTCCAATCCAATGACCAAATTGCAATTAAGTACAATGGGTGTGAAAGAAACAAAGATACAGAATCAATTGGCTGAATTGCCATTAGACTTCAGTCACTCCATTGAATTGCTTTTATGGTAAATTGAATGACTTGATTGATTTGGCAGCACTTCACGCAAGCAAGCTTGTCCAAGTTCATTGTGTTTTTGTCCTTTTCCACGTGGCGGCGCTGCGGTATAGTGACGTAAACAGCGCACCCTGGTGAGTTTCGATATGTATCACGGTTCGTTTTTGCTGTACCGGTTACTACTAAGGGGGGCACTGTGGTCCCTCTTTGACCTTTGTGACCTTGTCCTAAGGACACTTTAGAGTCCTTCTACCTACCTATTTAATGTCCTAATTAACCTCACTAACCTAGATATATTTTTTTCACAAGTTCCTCAGTAACCCAGATTCTACAGAATACTTGTCCAGAATCCACAACATTTCATCAGATTTGTTTCTGCTCAAAAATTTAGTTATTTTACAATATTCTGAAAATCATGTCATTGGTATTTATCTAATTATGCTACTATCTGAAGCAATAAAAGGTGTTTGGAGAAGTATTCTGAAAACCATATGAAGAGCTGTACCAATAAAGTATTCAGTTTGTTCTGTTGAAAATAACAGTAAGCTAGAGCATTTTATTGTTCTGACAAAATATATCAAAATGTAAGTATTGCAAAACAGATAACAACAACTGAGCAGTGATGCTAGCTCTTTTATATAGTGATCAGTTCACATGATCCACCAGTTCTGTAAATTGATATGTGGTGTTCAATCAAAAAATACATTCCTGTCAAAGATTACATCTGGTAACTATATTCCAACACCAAAATACCACCGGAATGAGTCATAAGTGGACGCCTCATCATTCAGCCAGGAAACACTGGATATCTGCCTTCTTTCCCTATTAGCCTACAAATTCATTAATACCGGATGTAAAGCCCAAGATTTCATCCATCCACAGCAGTCTCAACCATCATTTATCTCATTTCTGTGTCCTCCTATTCTCGTTAGCTTAGGTTAATAAATACAGGATGTAAAACCCATATCATCCGTCCACCAGCTTAGCAGGGTGCCTATGTTGGACAGTAGACTCAACCATCATTGCCGTGTGCACCTATTCTCATTAGCCTAGGTTCATAAATACAGGATGTAAAACCCATATCATCCATCCACCAGCTTAGCAGGGTGCCTATATTGGACAGCAGTCTCAACCATCATTTATCTCATTGCTGTGTGCTCCTATTCTCATTAGTTTAGGTTCATAAATACAGGAAGTAAAACCCATATCATCCATGGACAGTAGACTCATTTATCTCATTGCTGTGTGCTCCAATTCTCATTAGCTTAGGTTCATAAATACAGGATGTAAAACCCATATCATCCGTCCACCAGCTTAGCAGGGTGCCTATGTTGGACAGTAGACTCAACCATCATTGCTGTGTGCACCTATTCTCATTAGCTTAGATTCATAAATACAGGATGTAAAACCGTAGATATAACTGACACAAAGCCGGTTCTATAGACACTTCGAAATATGAAATAGTATGACATAAAGCCATTGCACAGATCAGAGTTCTGGGCATTCATGTCACACTTTGGGAGGACTGCACTGTTGAATCATATGTACCCATTTTCTTCCTAAAATCATTCCTTTAGTCCAAAAATTGAGCATCAAAATAAGCAGTGCTCGGAGTGGCCTGAACACCTGGTATCAACTTGAAGCCAAAGGGGGTGTGGCCTAAAGTGAATGACTGGAAATCCCCCAATGTAAAAATAGCTGTATTGCACACCAGGGCTATGAGTCACTGGAAAATCCCAAGATTTAAAAATAGCTGTATTGCACAACAGGGCTATGACTCACTGGGAAATACCCGGATGTAAAAGTAGCTGTATTGCACAACAGGATGTAACACATGAAACAACACACACACAAAAAACAAACTCATTATTCAATTTAAAACTTTATTTCACATATTACTAATACAAATCAGTCTCAACAACTGTTACAATATTAAAATTTGATCCATTTTTTTAGCTCAGTTGAGGCCGGAATGCCGGGGGGTCTTCCAAAAGATGGTCTTTTTCTTCCAATGTTGCTTTCCGCCTGTGTTTCCATATCTTCTTCCAGTCTGGACTGTGCTCTTCTCACTGCAGCTTCTGCTGGTATAACAACTTCCATCTTTGGCATATCTTCCTTCTTTCCATTGGTCTTGGTATCGATTAAGATGAGATTACTCTTTCCGCTCTTCACAACTGTCTTAGGCTTCCCCTCAGCTTGTGCTTTGAAGTGTTCCAGAACTGCCTTGTAATTCAAAGAAGACATGATGTGTTCAGGGGTTGGTCCCAAATGAAGGATTATCTTCAGTGTCATCCAATATATAGTTTACTCAGCATTCTCTTCTTCATCAGACTTGGCCTCCTCTGGATCTTCCTCATCCTCAGAATCATCCTCTGATGAATCTTCCTCTCGATTTTCTGTGACAACTCTATTGAATACTGGCTTGTACTGTTTTATAGCCATCCTGGCCGCATCAATCCAGTCAAGGTTTTCAATGTCATGGAGCTCTTCCACTTTTTCCATGATTTTTTGGTGAATATGACTGTTCTCACTCAGGTCCATCCAGTTTTTAATGAAATTTGCATACGTTTTCCGAAGATCTCTTGTCAGTTCTTTCATGTTGTCCGCAATTGTCTTTTCTCTGGCTTCTTTTTTGCTCCATCCTTCTTCGATGTATTGTTTCTGTTCTTCTTCCAAACATTGAACCCAATTTCTGCACACTTCCAGTCTTATTGGAGCAAAACATTGAAACTCAGTCTTCATCTTCTTAGGAGGATGAAATTCCGATGTCTGGTGGTGTTCCCTCAGTCTTTTAATCCCTTGATTTCTGGTTACGCACTGTGGCTTTAAATGCTCTTGTAGGTCATCAATGTTGTCCATAACAGTTCCACAATCATTGCATGAAATCATGTTAATGTAACTGACTTTTGGGAGAGATTGACCGGAAGTCTGTGTTCGTGATTCCTTTATATCTATTGAATTTTTGATATCCAAGATATTTGGCCTGAAACGGTCATTTTCATTGGTTGTCTGCTTGAAATCCAGCAACAAATGACCGTATGGTCTTGATGTCGCAGTGTCATAGTTCTGTAAAAATTCCTTCACTCTTCTGGGGTTTACTTGTCTGGCAAAAGTCATGACAGATTGTTGATCATTCGGATTCTTGAACAATACCACATAATGAGAATTCCGTCTTTGTGTTGGACTTTTGCTATAGTAAAGATTTTGACAGAGCAATACAACACTCAGAGATCGATGGTGTGAACCCTCGTAAAAGATCTCAGTCATACGAGGATCATCTCCACATGACGTCATCAAATCATCAATCACAAGAAAATTTGCAATGTTCGGATCAAAGAAGCTAGGATGGTCTATGCCATGAGGAATTCCTTGAATAAACTCCACCTTTGGCTTTACTGTAGCCTGAATGATATCATACATTGGCTGCCATCTCTTGTATAACCACACTATTCTCTGAGGTGATGGATTGATCATGAAATTGTTGTGTTGCAAAATATTTTTCACAAGTGTAGTCTTGCCACAGGCACTAGGTCCACTGAGCAACATAGTAAATGGATGTTGCAAAACAAATCCATCAGCCGCATTGCCATCTTGGTGTACTGCCTTAATCGTTTCAGCAAAATTTCCATCTTGGTTATGCTGAACCATCATATGACGCTTTAAACTGGAATTTCTGGTAAATGAGAGACCGCAAGTTGTACAACTCTTTTCTTCCATGACCGATGTGGACTGACTGGACCAGAAACAGAAACTGACTTTAGGCAGATATCCGACTCCTTTATATAGTGTTCAGCCACCTACCTGACCCCCCTACACAATAATGGACCTACCCAAACTGCGAATGGAGCACATACCTGACCCACAATGGACTCACCGGCATCCTAAATGTACTAAACTGCACCCACTTGCACCCTGCACTGCACCCTGCACTGCACCCTGCACTTTGCACTGCACCCTACTACACCCTGCCCTGCACTCTGCACTGCACCCTACACTTTGCACTGCACCCTAGTGCACCCTACCCTGCACTCTGCACTTTGCACTGCACTTTGCACTGCACTTTGCACTGCACTTTGCACTGCACTTTGCACTGCACTTTGCACTGCACTTTGCACTGCACTTTGCACTGCACTTTGCACCCACTTGCACCCTGCACTGCACCCTGCACTGCACCCTGCACTGCACCCTGCACTTTGCACTGCACCCTACTACACCCTGCCTTGCACTCTGCACTTTGCACTGCACTTTGCACTGCACTTCCTGCACTTTGCACTGCACCCTACTGCACCCTACCCTGCACTCTGCACTTTGCACTGCACTTTGCACCCTACACTTTGCACTGCACCCTAGTGCACCCTACACTTTGCACTTTGCACCCTGCACTTTGCACCCTGCACTCTGCCCTCTGCCCTCTGCACTTTGCACTTTGCACTTTGCACCCTATAGCACCCTACTGCACTGCACCCTGCACTTTGCACCCTGCACTCTGCCCTCTGCCCTCTGCACTTTGCACTTTGCACTTTGCACCCTATAGCACCCTACTGCACTGCACCCAACCTGGCAGTCAACTTGCACCCTTGCGCAACAGGAGAAGAGTGATTAGTTTATTTGTCAGTTTCTTTACCCCTGAAAACCCCTATTTTGATGTTTTATTCATAATTCCTGCTGATTTAGGGCCGGAGTTATGGCCGATTTCTGGTTTGCAGAATTTTAAAATAAAAATTGGGATCTGACAATTTTGATTTGTCAATATTTGAATTAGTCGAAAACCCCTATTTTGATGCTGTATTTATCATCCTTAAGCTCATCTAGGAGCTGAGTTATGGCCTACTTTAGGTTTCAGCCATTTAGGAATGGAAGAAAAGTGCAGGAAAGTCTGTTCCCTTGGCTTTTTACATTAGGAAAACTTAAAACGTATTCTACATTGCTGTGTTGGCAAAATGCTCCAGTTAACACCAAGCCAAAGTATAGGTGAGGGTTTGCTGCCGCGCACTGTCAATTTCTGCTTTTGCCGGGTCACTAAATTACTCTAAAACCACACTACACAGCACTGCGTCGGGCGTCGAAGGTTTGCGGCAGCGCACTGGCCTTTCCCGCCTTATGACGTCACGCGCGTAAAACAGAGCTTAAACGATTTAAAATACTCAATAATGGCAGACAAACATTACTAAA
The DNA here is from genome assembly GCA_026936325.1 of Platynereis dumerilii. Taxonomy (NCBI): domain Eukaryota; kingdom Metazoa; phylum Annelida; class Polychaeta; order Phyllodocida; family Nereididae; genus Platynereis; species Platynereis dumerilii. The sequence goes on from JAPTHN010000001.1 coordinate 52,297,626, forward strand.
TGCATATATAATAATAAATCGGACATTTTGTGGCTTTTAAACGCAATATATTAGACGTTTACGAGAAATTTCTTCGATCGGAAGCGGAAATAAGCAGACTGCAATGTGCGCGCAAAATATGCGCCACGACTAAACCATTGTCAAGCGTTGCAACGCTGAGGTATGTCGATTAAACGCGCATTTTAAACGAATAAAAGAAGTTTAATCGGACATTTTGTAGTAATTAAAGAGGTTTTGAGTGCTTTCCAACAATTATTTTGGCCATTCTAAATAATGTGGAGAGGGATGAGCGTGGTCACGTGACAAGACAAACATGGCGACATCCACATTTTCGGGAAGATGGACAATTTTCGGACGCTATAAACGATGGAAAACTGGCAAAAAAGACTGTAATGATGGTGTGGATTGATTTGAGACATCTGAAGAGTGCCCACGATTACTGACAAGTCAATCAACGTCCGATTCGGCGAGAAAATCACCATCGAACAACGGGAACATGGCGATCACGTGGGTATTTCAGATGTGAAATGCATTGTTTTGACATGTTTAATCGACAATACAGTCGATTTAAAGCAAAATTATGGTTGAAATAGAATACTATGGTCTTTATACGATATATATCTATCGTATTTCGGTGTATGGAAGGGCCAGGCTGGTCGAAATTAGTGAAAATCGACTTCGTCTGTTTGGCTCATTTTGTTGACATTTGTGAATGCATTGTTTTGACATGTTTAATCGACAATATAGTCGATTTTAAGCAATATTATGGTTGAAATAGTATACTATGGTCTTTATACTATATATATGTATCTTACTTAGACGCATGGGAGGGCTAGGCTGGTTGTAATTAGTGAAAATCGACTTTGTTGATTGGACGCATTTGTTGTCAAATTTTTGACAGGTTGCAACTAGATGCTGCATTTGGATGCAAAACACTAGTTTTAGGCCATAATATGTGAAGCACTGGATGAAATTATAGGAATTGACCCAACAGTGTTATGTATTGATCTTTAGCTTCAACAACTGTAAAAATTCTTACCTGTAGACCAGTAAAATGTTGACATCTGTGACAAGTCCCATTGATGACTCATTTTATATCTTATGCTGACATCTGTGATGACTAACTTTTTAAGACACTGTAACATGATGAGGCATTCACCCTGACCTCTTGTTTACCCCTGAACTGTCTTTTTTAAAGTTATGGTGTATTTGCTTACACGATGCTCTTGGAAAATATCTGCTTTGTTGTTCGAGGCATATCAGATTTTCTTGGATGTGCCATACATTCCAGAAATTCTGGGAGGATAGAATAACATTGCTCCATTTTGTCAACAATTGTTTTTGCTGTTCGAGACCTTATCTGACAGGAAGTTAGGTGTTTCCTGGATGGAATCCACATTCCAGGAGATATTTTTAGACTGCCAGATCAATTTCAAGTGATCTGATCACTATATAAGAGAGCTAACATTTGCTCAGCTGTTGTTGAAAATAAATCATGTGAGAATGTTGTTGGAGGCATATCAGATTTTCTTGGATGTGTCATACATTCCATGCTTCTTTTTGTAATATTTTCATGAATGATAAAATGTTAGACCTTTTTCTTTCTGTATGGATCAGTTATGTGGATATAGCTGTGTACTTGATATAAGGTGTCAGTGTTTATAACTTGGGGTATGACCTCTGACCCAGTACGTGTATCATCTCCTGCCTCCAGATGTGTTGTAATGAATACTTTAAACAGGTTTTTACCAATGAATAAGGTATTTCTTTACATGATCACCCTGAGAAACATGGTGCATTTCCTGTCAGAATGTTATTGGAGGTAATATGGAGTTGTAAAAAGAACTTATTTCTAAGATTGGTTATTATAAACAAAGAGCACAAAATATCAAAACAATTCAGCTTGAGACAATGAGTGTATCAGATGTGTAAAACTGAATAGTAATATTTCAACTCGGTAATTCATCAGATAGATAGATAGATAGATATTGAGAAAGTAATGGTGGGTGGATGATATGGGTTTTAGATCCTGTATTTATGAACCTAAGCTAATGAGAATTGGAGCACACAGCGATGAGATAAATGATGGTTGAGTCTACTGTCCATGGATGATATGGGTTTTACTTCCTGTATTTATGAACCTAAACTAATGAGAATAGGAGCACACAGCAATGAGATAAATGATGGTTGAGACTGCTGTCCAATATAGGCACCCTGCTAAGCTGGTGGATGGATGATATGGGTTTTACATCCTGTATTTATGAACCTAAGCTAATGAGAATAGGTGCACACGGCAATGATGGTTGAGTCTACTGTCCAACATAGGCACCCTGCTAAGCTGGTGGACGGATGATATGGGTTTTACATCCTGTATTTATTAACCTAAGCTAACGAGAATAGGAGGACACAGAAATGAGATAAATGATGGTTGAGACTGCTGTGGATGGATGAAATCTTGGGCTTTACATCCGGTATTAATGAATTTGTAGGCTAATAGGGAAAGAAGGCAGATATCCAGTGTTTCCTGGCTGAATGATGAGGCGTCCACTTATGACTCATTCCGGTGGTATTTTGGTGTTGGAATATAGTTACCAGATGTAATCTTTGACAGGAATGTATTTTTTGATTGAACACCACATATCAATTTACAGAACTGGTGGATCATGTGAACTGATCACTATATAAAAGAGCTAGCATGACTGCTCAGTGATTTTTATCTGTTTTGCAATACTTACATTGATATATTTTGTCAGAACAATAAAATGCTCTAGCTTACTGTGATTTTCAACATAATTTTCAGAACAGACTGAATAATTTATTGGTACAGCTCTTCGTATGGTTTTCAGAATACTTCTCCAAACGCTGTAAACACCTTTTATTGCTTCAGATAGTAGAATAATTAGATAAATACCAATGACATGATTTTCAGAATATTGTAAAATAACTAAATTCTTGAGCTTTTAACAAATCTGATGAAATGTTGTGGATTCTGGACACAAATTCTGTAGAATCTCTGGTTACTGAGGAACTTGTGAAAAAGTATATCTAGGTCAATAAGTCAATAGGTTAATTAGGACATTATATAGGTAGGTAGAAGGACTCTAAAGTGTCCTTAGGACAAGGTCACAAAGGTCAAACTGACTCTAAAAGAGCCCATCTAGTAGTCCGGTTCGTCAATATAGCTGTCTATACCGGTTCGGCGGTTCGATATGCATACCGGTACAGAGCCCTAGCCATAGATCTGTGACTCGAGAAAGGTCCTGGTTCAACTTTGTTAACCTTCATAGAGACAAGAGAGATGATGTCCAACTTAATACAGATCTCATATTAGTGTGCCATGTTCCATGTGAATATATGCAGAGATGATGTCAGTATTCCAATACTGACATCACTATCAGCACTTCAAGCTTGAGTGTTGATTCCAACTGCGACCAACAAATCAGGCTTATGGGCTGTCGAAGTGTGAATGACAATTGATTAATCTGCATTCTTTGGTATGGCTGTTTGGATTCAGTTGGAGCAGGTGAAGCTGATATGTTTGAGCCACTTGCTTGATCCATCATGGTGTTGTTTGACATGAAATTTCTCCTTGAGGGCAGCACCTTGTGGCTTTTCAGCCTTTTTGGTGAGATCTGGGCCTAAAAAATAGTTCAGAATTTATGACTGGGGGCCCGTGGGGGGGGGGGAGATGGTGAGGAGATCATTTGGAAGTGAACGTGGTTTTGTTGCTTGGGCATACCAGAGGACAGGAAATGGGGGACCGAAGGGAGGTAGTTGCTCCCCAAAAGTTTGGGAAAGGCCAGGCAAGGAGGTTAAAAATTTGGGTCGATCATCAAATAAACATTATTGGAAATCAGTGATAAGAAGGCTCTAAAGCAATACTCCAGCCCCCCCCCCTCAGGTCTTAAATCTGAAGGGTCCCTGAGTATATTATTGTTGTCAAGACAGAGCAGAACATGATTACCTCTCAGACCTACAAGTGAATGTGGGAGTGAATAAATAAGTTTTGTTGTAAAAGTGCTAAAACTGATAGCAGTTATACACAAAATCCAGGCATCAGCTTGAATTAGTAAATTTTGGATATAATCAAAATATTAAACAGAATAATCTTTGTTGAGCAACAATCTAACAGCTTATTGTGGATTTGTAATGGTGTGATCAGTGTGGGTCCCAAGTGACACAGCTGAAACTGCGAATATACCAACTGTGAAATTATTATGCTGATACTGACATCACTAGAGCACTGTGGCAGTTGAAGAGAACATGGCACACTAATATGAGATCTGTAATAACAGATGTAATCTTTGAAAACACAGTACTTGCTATAAACGAGGCAAGGGGGGAAGGGGTGTCGACCTCCTAAATAAAAATTTAGAAGTTGAATTTAGTACTACAGCTAAATAATGCCATTTGCTGTTTCAGATTAGCCAATGCAATAATTGAATGAACTGATTGCCTTCTTACAGCTATTTTTGAAGACATGTATGCATTTAAACTTCAAAATTGAAAAAAAAGGACATTCATTTTGTGACTACTCAGCCAAATATGGGACTGAAATTTTTCCACATGCAGCTTTATTGAGAATTTGGGTTTATCATTTCATCTTATAAATATACCTGAGGTAACATAGCTAAATTTACAGACATTAATCCCTCCAGGAGTACAATGAGATTGCATTATATACAGAGGACGCACATTTCCCTGTCTTCTGTGGAACGACCCAGTTATTGATCAATAATGATCGGTAGGCAGATCCATCTTGAATGGGCATTGTATAAAATAATACTATATTATTTATCATTGTGGTGAGATATTCAATGAGATAATTGAATTGTGAATTGCACACTTTATCGACAGCATGTTCGCTAACACGTGTCACCAAAACGTGAGCTTCTGCGGCTCACTCTACTGTAAATGACAGAAGAAAGATAATAACTAGAAAAAGCTCATTAATTCAAGCATTGTTATTACTACAGGAGCTTACAGGAAATCTAACATTGAACAAAAACATTTTTATATAGTAGGAAAGACAAATTAACAATGGATTTGATTTTACTTATCATCACCTCCTCTTTTTCAGTCACGATAAATGCTGATTCAAATTCCGAAACATATAAAAAACAAGAAACTGTGACCTGCTCTTCAATGTCAACTTACAGCGATGTCAAACATGTTCTCCAGTGTGCTGGCATGTGTGTGAGAGACAAGGGAAATGTTTGCAAGGGATTCAAATCACACCAAACAGGATGTCAACTTTGCTATGCTTGTTCAAACAACGGAAATACTATCAACATGACTGGAGGAGTCCATTCTGCAGAAATTAATTTGCAAGAAGGTGATTAGCTGCACAATCTGACAAAATAAGATATCTTATCCTTTTTGCTCAGTTTCTTTATTTTGGTGAAAAAAAAAACAGCCTGACTTTTTTTGCATTACAAACAATCACACTGAGGTTGAAGACTATGTATATGTAGAAAGATGGAAAGTAATCAACTGCTTATTAAAAATGCTTTAAACACCAATAATTTTAACGCCACCTGTTACTCAGTGTGAGGTAGATAGGAATCACTATCGGTGCTTGCGGACGAGGCAAATCTCATTGCTCCAGCTTGTATTGTCACTTACAGAATGGAACTTCTTTATTACAATCTTCTTTCAGGATTATTCGCTCACATCCCCATTGACGTTAAGCAGGGCTCTGTCATTTCCTCTCAGGGTCCTTCAGCAACAGTCAGTGGAAATCCGGGTGAGCCGTTATTAACTTACAACACAACTTTATAAAATTATTACTTTACAACACAACTTTACAAAATCATTACTTTACAACACAACAGGGGTGACTAATGCATTGACAGCTGTTTTGATTGACTCTTTATTCAGTGACTTACGCAATTTCGAGATGTTACGAAGGTTAAAATAAGTGTTTTGACACATTTTGTTCACTTGTTTATGCATTGACATGTGTTTATCAAAGAATACACCTAAATTTCTGGCATGATCTGTTGCCTTGATTTCAACATTGTCCACACTGATTGACAACATGTTAAGTTTCTTGAGTTGAAATGCTGAGCAAATGAGAAGTAACTCCGTCTTTTCACCATTGACAAAAAGCCATGAACAATGAGTCACTTATGGCATTGCTCCACCATGAACTGTAATCAAGCTTACATAAAATTTGGTCCAGCCACATGACCTTTGTTTTTGTATAGGATAAGGATAAGGATGATCTTTATTTTATGTTATTTAAAACAAATGTGAGTCCCACCTAGCAGTCAGATAGTTTCCAGGCTTGCTGGTTGGTTCCTTTGGAACGAGTCTCCAGCAGGACTTTTCCATTGGCCATAGGCCTAATGAAGAATCAATTTGATATATTGCTGATGATCCTTGCAGTAGATATGTGGCATTTAGACTAGATACAGCTACTTACACCAGTGCATTTAGACATATAATATATAGAGCCTCAAGTAACACATATAAACAAAGTAGTTGTTTTTTTCACAGAGCCTGCTCTTCAACCAGGAAGGTTCGGACAATCCATCTTCATCAACAACATTAATAACCAGAGCAACAACTATCTTGACATAGACACAAGCCCCACTGACTGCATGGAAAAGATAGATTTGTGTGAAGGAGTCACCTTGTCCTTTTGGGTCAAGCCTTTTGCTGGACAGTATCATGACTTTCCTTATCTTGTGCACTCTAAAAAATGTCGCGACAAAATTGGTTTTTTAGATTCAAAATGGTTTTTTGAAAAACCAAATTTCAATGCAAAACCAACATGGATTTTTAAAAAAATCCATGTTGGTTTTTTGCATTGAAATTTGGTTTTTCAAAAAACCATTTTGAATCTAAAAAACCAATTTTGTCTGAAATTTTTTAGAGTGTGTTGTCAAGCTCCTTCAGCGTCTACACATCAAAAAACCCAACAGGACTTCAGCCCAGAATCATTGTTCTCAATGGAACACATAAATGGAAAGTCTTCCTCGATACGGAGATGCTGTACGACCAGTGGCACCAGTTGGGCATTACCTACAGTATAAGAAACGGACCCACATACTACTGGAACGGATGCAAGCAGACCACTATATTAAGTGAACATGAAATTCACACCCGAGTAACACAAGACTTCCGGTTTGGATGCAATCCCGAAAGAACCAGGTGTGCCAAGGCCCTCTTTGATGACATCAGATTCTGGACAAAGGAACAGGACGCTGTCTTCATGCATCAATTGTGGAAGAACTGAAATGACTCTTTTGAGATTTGACAAATACTTCTAACCTTATTGGTTTACAATTTGCCCGCTGTGAAAATCATATAAATGAAAAAAAATTGAGGCAGAACAACAAAAATAACAACAAGAGCAAATACTTTCTCAATTGTTTAGATCTTTAACTCATGCTTGTGAAGTGTGAACTTAATCTCATTAATTAACAAGACAGGAGCCCAAATAAAAACACAGTGTAATAAAATTTCTGAGCATCTTATTGATTGTGTTGATCCATTCAAATGTTATGGTGCCAACGATTTGCAAGTAACACAAGTCAATAACAGTGCAAAACAATTACAGTACACTCCTAGGCAAAAAAATGGACCTAAGTAGCATTTAACATTTTGTGCCACATCACTCCCGCCAAGAAGTCTGAGATCATCACATGATGAGCTACTCGTTGTGCTTTTACCAGAAGTGCCAGCATCAGTGAAAGAGCCCTTAATTTTGAAGGTCCAAGACAGTGGAATACCAAGCCACTTGACATTAGAAGAAGTACTACCTCAGTTGAAATATTAAACAAAAACTAAATACATTTCGTTTTAATGAGTACTTTACCTCATAATTTTATATTTATCAATTTATCTATTTTTTTTACATATCATACACTTCTGCCTTTTTATGTACTATGACTGTTTTAACTTTCTGTGATTTATGTATATTATAGAATTCATATGATGTAAAGCGTTTTAGAGCATATAATATGGACTTGTTCATGAAATATGTTATTAAAATCATATCAATATTGTAGACATACATGTATTTGTATCACAATGTTCACCAACTTCTAGTATAATACTTGATTAAAAATAAATAATTATTTAAAATGTGGACTATATAATATTTAGGCTTTTTTTCTTATTCTCTAAAATATATGAATTTACGGATTCAATATGGCAAATTCATTCATAAAGATGAGATACATATGAAAATGACTTTGAAAAAATCTATAATGTGTAGCATTTGATTGACAAATTAAAACTGTACTGTATTACATTTGTAGGATGTTCATATATTAAATTGCTAAATACACTCTAGATAATGTCTAAGGTCTAAATGGAATAATATCAAACTATACACAATTGTATACTAGCAGTAATTTCTCAGGAATACCACAAGGTGTCACTTTGCATGCATATTATATGAGTATGGCATCAATTAAGGGGTAATTTGAGGGAAATCACTGACCCAGAACTGTGACCCAGTTACATAAACTGAATTTACTGGCAGTATTAGGCAATTGTATTAGAGTCATTCTTGGACAGTTATTCAAAGGAAGAGGTGGCACTGTTCAGTGGCTCCATGTTTATTTCTTGTTTTAGCAGTGGAGTTGAGTAAACATTGACTGGGTAATAGTGTGTTGAATAAACTAATTAAGCCCCTTTCCCACTGAGCACATATAGCCATGTTTCATTGCATTTTGATAAAAATCTGAAAACGTGTCCATAATAGGGTGGCCCTTAAAAATAAAAGTTTGAAATTTATATGGGCCACCTCCTCAAGTGATGCCTATTATGTTAAAAACAAGCTGTGCAAAATCTCATTCAAATCGGTTAACATTTAGAGGTGGCCCACGAGCCTTGAAATTCTTGGATTTCAATCATGATTTTGTATGTTCGCCGATTCGTGGTATTGCATAACTAAGCCATTTCAAATCATACAACAGCATAATTAGATTTTTTTAACAGGGTCGAATGAGAGCATCATTTTGAATACCAACTTGGATGGTCTCTGACAATGCTTCATCAGCCCCAAGAGCCATACATCATGAGTTCTTTTCAAAATTGTTTGTTTTGATATATGATGTCTCCGAATTCAATCTGGAGGCAGTAACTCTCAACTTTACCGAGTAAAATGGATTAGCAATGAGTTTAGCTGCTTGTTCTGATCACCGTTTAAGGAAAATAATGAAAAAAAAACATTTCATGGTCTGAGGTAGGAATAATTTCATGAAAGCCTTGATGATTTTGAAAAATGTACATAAAGGACTCAAACGGTCAATTGGCAATGTGTTTGTTTTGACAAAAATAAGAGCAAGATTAAATTTTCCTATATTCTTTTATCAAGATTTTCTAATAGGACAGTTGGTGATTCTTGTCCCATGGGGCCAGGAGGGTTAATTCTGTGTCAGATTTAAGCATTTCTTGTCATGTTTTTTCACAAATTTGGTACTGACTTGAATCTGGTTATTCATTACTCCTGACTGGCAAGACCCTTGTCAAGTTATGCCATAAAAACTGCTAGACCAGTGAGTGATACGCAGGTTTTGTTCAGGTCTACCAAATATTTGCAAGACATTCTGACATGAAATTATTTACATATTATACGAAAAGGCAAATTTATGAACAATGGCATCTTTGCAGGAAAAAATTCAAGGAGTGACTTTGATATAATTCCCTTAGAATGCATCAAGGGAGTGTTGTTAGCAGAGTTGGGAGTGCTCTGGGCTTCCAAACACTGGTTTTGTTCTAACATTGGCAGTCAATTGAACCCATATTCAATTTTAACAGCAGTTTCTGTCATGCTGTATATAATTATCATGTCCTAATAATTTGCCAACCAGCTACATAAATGTAGGATATGAAGCCCTAATCATTTTATTATTAAAGTATTTTAATATAAGGTTAAGACTCTCTACATTTGCTCTCTAGTACCCAATACCACTCCAGTAATTATCATCTGCCCAAAGAACAAATCATCTGATTTTAAAGGAAAATTAAGCGAACATGAGTTGTTGCAGTTAAACATTTAAAAAATATCAAATCATCACAGACCATCCAAGTTGGTACTCAAGATGAAGCTCTAATTAAGACCAGTTCAAACATGCCATTTGTATTATTGTACCATTTGAATTGGCTAAAAAATACAGAACCGCGAGTTGAAAACAGTAGAGAATTACGCTAGAAACATAAAAACTTCAAGGGCGGTGGGCCACCTCTAAATATTAACTGATTTACCTGAAAATTTGCATGCATCATTTTTTCCATAATAGGCATAATTTTAGCGGGTGGCCCATCAATATTTTAAACTTTTATTTTTTACTATGCTTTTAAGGGCCACCCTAGTCCATAATTATCATTATACCACAATTATGAGCCAGCAACCAATCAGAAGCCTGTATTTGGCTGGTATATTTCATATATTCTTTGTTGTTCACTTATACGCCCATGGGAGTATATAGAATATATAAGCCTCATTGTTTTACAAAGCTCAAAACACAAACCGCAAAACTGTACCAAACAGTGAATTACGAACAAAAATTAAACAAAAGTATTATAAATATATAAAACAAAATGCCTGAGACAAATCCGTAAATCCTTACATTTGAGCCTCCTTCAGATTTTAATGTCAAGAACACAACTAGAAAGGGGTCAACCATATTGGATCTCTAGGAGGAGGAGGCTTGGATTTTTTTAATAGAGAATTTCTTGTCCAGTTTAGATGAAATGAATAATTCCTATAGAGTAGTCTTGAATAAAATAATTGCTGGTGTATTTCTTAACATGGTTTTGTTTAAAAAGAAATATTTTAGGACATCATTCACTCAAATAAATAAATTTAGTCCTAATTACTGCTGCTGTTTTCATGAAATAAATGATTTCCCGTCAATTAAAACATTAAAACTTCCAGCACCCCCCTTTATATGTGATGGTGATCTCCCACTATCCAAATGCATATATTCTTCTGATTTTTTAACATTTTTTCCAACAATTTTTTCATTTGCCTGTTTTTTTCCTGTTAAATCTGTTTTTTAAATTCTTCCTCCCCCTAAATTTTCAAAAAAATCATTTGTTCCAACCTTTTTTTTACAACTCCCTCCCTCCCCCCTCCAAATTTTGTTTTCTGATTTTTTTCTCAAAAATTTCCTCTCCCCCCAAATTGTTTAACCCTATTTTCTTTTTAGAATTTTTTTTGTACCAGTGTTTTTTTGTCAGATTAATTTTCTTTCAAAACATCCCCTACCCCCACATTTTCCGGGGGATTTTGTTTTCAACTTTTAAAAATTCAAACTATTTCTTTTCAAATTTTCAATTCAAACACTTTTCATTATAATTTTGCAACTAATTAGAGCTAATTAGCTTATTACATAGGGGAGAGGCAGGTTAGTTGATACGCAAGGTTAGTTGATACGCCCCACCTCCTGGTCATAGAAATGATCATTTGAGAAAGTGTTTGCATTTGTAAGAAGCAGAATAAAAAAACACATATTTTCATCTTGGTCAATGTAGAATCAGAATAAAGATTTAGGAGAAAAGTCAAAAAATTAAAAAATCACTGTTCCGAGTAAATTTGTGCTGAAATCTTGCATTTTTTTTCCTCTCGCTATAGTGAAGGATGATTCAGTGTAACTTAGTATATGGATAAGGTGTGTGAAAAGGGTTATTTATGAGCCATCAAAGATGACCTAGGTTAACCTGTGGTCCAGAGACCTGCTGTTTTCTGACATAATCGAGTGGATGGGTTTGTTGATACAGCAGATTGGTTAAGTTTTGTTGGCTGGCCTGGTCAAAATAACAACCCTGACCTATTAGTACAATCATAATGCTAGGTGTTACTCAGTAGTTTGCATGAAAAAGCTCTATAGATGAATCTTAGGTTGAAATAATCATGAGATCTCCCCCTCCCAACAGGTCGACCATCAGATCCGACTCACAATGGTAGCAGATATGCATCCATGGGAACAGAAAGCAGATCGGTGAAGGCGTATGGTTTTATAGTATCCTACCAAGGCGGAATTATGTGACTTTTTCTTTGCATTGTCCATCAGGGTTTGGTGTATCAACTAACCTGCCTGGGTGTATCAACTAACCTTACCAGGTGGGTTAGTTGATACGTTTGACATGACCTACTTTGACGCCGTCTGGGGTAAAAACTATCCAACAGAGAAAGTCAAGTTTCCCCATATATTTGAACAATGTATTTCCTCATGCACATGACTATTCGTCATTCCAATATCATCGTCCGTTTAGCTTGGAGGTGACCTTTTCTGAAAAACGTCTCAACTAACCTGCCTCTCCCCTACTATTGTCTTTAAAATCAGTATTTTGGATCAAACAGCACGGTCTTCAAGCTTTGGTGTTTACACATGTTATTTGAGCATGATAGGCCTATATATTAAAGTGAGTAATTGGGAGATATCCCTATATTTCAAGTAACTAACATAATGTCAAAGTCCTCAGTATTAAAATCAGTTGTTTTCTAAATTTATAACCAAATTCTAAAAATGTAAGGGATGTCTCTGTAGCTTTTTTAGTGCGTGATTGAAAATTTCAAATACCTTTCATATGCATTAGCCTTGTATATCCAAGAAAATGATCAGAATATGCATAAATTCCATATCCTATAGTTTTCAACTGTGATTCCTTTTGGATTGTTTTCTTCAACTGATACTTTCATTTGATTAAATTAATCCCACTTGGCATATTGTTTGTAACAGTTTACTTCTCGTAAATCCTTCTTGTTGTATTTATTTTTAAAATCTCTTTGTTTGTTTTATTTTGTTTTGTTTAAGGTATAAGTTAGTTATATCCCTTGTTTTCGTGAATATGTGATAATCCTCGGCTACGCCCCGGATATATCACATATTCCCTCAAACGCGGGATATAACTGGCACTTGAACACCTTCTGTGGACCTCCATGTACATGTTAATTATTGTGATGCATAGCTCTTGCATAGGAACACATAGCTCTGCAATAGCTTTGCAGACAGACTGCATATATCTGCATATCAGTACATATACCTGCAAATTAGGTCATTCTGCAGATTCAAAAGGCCCATTTCATCCTACCCACCTTGAAAAAGTATCATTGAAACTGCAGTTTGATTGCATATGAATGCTTATTAGTACATATTGATGCATAGGCATCACATATGTTTGCATAAGACTGCATACCATGACATTGGCTTGCATAGTGACTTGCATAGCATTGCATACAGACTTGCGTTGCTTTGCATATGTGAATCAAATGCAGTCCCAATGCGTTGAAATTAAACATGTTTAATTTTTATGCTCTCCAACTGCCTATATACATGTTTCATCGCGTTGTGTTGCCTGGTATTGCATAAGGTAGCATAGCTCTGCATTGCATTGCATAACCCTTTGCGTTTGTCCTGAGTTTCAAGCCTATGTGTTCAAGCAGCCAAACGTGCTCAGTGGGAAAGGGGCTTAAATGTGTTCATTCAATTAACTGATTCTTTATTACTTGAATACTTCATCAACTCTAATGATTTTCTTCTTTTTCAGGAGTCCAAATGACCAGTTACAGGATATTTTACTGAAGTCTGAAATGCAGTTCAAAATTATGGAATTTCTTCTATTTTAACTACTGTTTCCATTTCAGCATCTCATCAAGTTCATTGGTCATTCTGTTCATGGACATGTTTTACCAATTATCTTGTTTAAATAAAATTGTCCCTGCATTTGAATAAAGTGGTCCCAATAATAAAACACACCCCAAAAGAACTACAGTATAGAAAAATCTTACTGTAAAAACTACAATAATCAGCTGTAGTTAAAACTGCAGTACAAGGTCCCCTTCCTGTAAAAACTACGGTAATTTACCGTAATGCTTATACAGTATGAATATCTATTACTGTAAAAACTACGGTAATATGCCGTTTTCAAACTACAGTAAGATATATTGATTGCTGTAGTTCTTACAGTAAGTACCGCACAGCAGAATTACAGTAGTGATTTTTGTTGCTGTAAAAAACTACAGTAGTTGCCGGCAACTGGGTCTGTCGGTAGTTACTGTAGCTTTCTACGGTTAGGTTCTTACAGTGTGCTTTCGATTGGAAAACAAAACTTCACTTACTGTCAGTTAATCAATAGCGACATTATCTTGGCATGGAAATGCATTTTCTGTTATGTAGAGTCGAACAAATGATATTTCATGAAGTTGTAATTTACGTTTATTGACACAGCATTCTGATATTTACTCGTAATCTAAGAAACACACAATAAACAACTAATAGGCATTTGCTGCATTCACCAGATAATTAGGGAGTAACATTCAACAGATGTAGTGAGATCGGTTGGAATCACACGTTGACCCTAATGGTCATTTAAATGAGTCCCCTATCAGCATGCCTCGGCGGTCCAACGTCGGCCCGAAGCTGGTCCGTCGCTGCTGACATCGGACTGACGCTGGGCCGACGTTGGTCCGCCGAGGCATGCTGACAGGGTCTGAATGCATAACAATTAAACTGTGAAAAGTAAACAAGCAATAAAGTGAACCACTTTTCACATTCTCTAAATGAGCATTTGTGATTGACAAAAGATAACTACAGCATGCTTTTAGCATCGAAGACCCCCTCCGCCCCCCTGCTGCATCCACCAAGGGCCTTTAACTTCTAGATAGATGTTTGTATGGTAAAAATATAGCAAACTATTCAAAAGTTTTTCTGCAAAGTTTGGTGACATTCAAACCACATTTCCTGTCTGTGAAGCATCAGTAATGACATACATGTATGGTATTAATATTATCCACAAATAATCATTACTAACTTGTGTACATGATTGAATAATCAACTGAACTTAACAAAGAGGAAGAACTACATGATTAATCAATGATGGGATAGCCTTGGAAAAGTTTAATGTGTTTTGTCAACAACAAGTTTATTAGCCATAAAAAAAACCGGAGCTTTTCTTCATATTTGCAAAGTTCATTTGCACACAAAAACTGACATTGGACAATAACAATTTGCCGAAGTAAGACTATCAGTCACATGCACTTACTCAGTCTTGCTATTAGGTCTTGCAATGGATGTGGTTTTACTTGTCGTCATCACATTCTCAATCACAATATATGCAGATTCAAATTCTGAAACATATAAACAACAAGGAACAGTGACTTGCACTTCAATATCAACTTATCAGGATGTCAAACATGTTCTTCAATGCGCAGGCATGTGTGTGAGTGACAAACGAAACATTTGTCAGGGATTCAAATCACACCAAACAGGATGTCAACTTTGCCATGTTTGTTCAAACAACGGAAATACTGTCAACATCATCAACCTCACAGGAGCAGTCCATTCCGCAGTGATGTACATGCAAGAGGGTAAGAAACTTAATAAGGTACAAAATATGAAAAAATATTAAGATGCCTCATCTGTCTTTCATCGCTTCATAGTGAATCAATATATGTATTACAGCTACACTGTTAGAAATTTCCGTAGATTTTACGGTCAAATGACCGGCAGTTTTTGCCGCCAAAAGAAAAACCGTAAAATATACGGGGACCTGTAGATCGTTTACATACACCTGTGAAGTTCAGGGCAAAAAACCGTAAAATTAACAGGCTTTGTGCCGTTAATTGTACAGAGTAAAATAGATATCTTTGTAGTAAACCACCTGGGCAATGTGAGATTTACAGCGATTTGATCGTAAAATTCACAGCCATTATTATTGTCAATTTGTCTGCGCTGCAATGCATTTTACAGACTTTTTAAGGTAATATTAAATGTACACGTCCATATAATTGGGATATATTACGGCCAACATGATGTAATATCCACTGTGGATTTTATGTGGAAAATACTCCCTTGAAGTATGGAAATTTCACATTCCTCTTTATTTTATAATTATGCACACGTTGATTAGTGGCAGAGGTGCGAACCGTAGCAACAGTACGTGGACAGGTAATAATTGCACATTCAGTTGTACAAAACGTACATAGCATGACTGTATGTACTGTAAGGAACCAAGAGAGTCTGGCTTTACCAGGAGTGCCATTGAAAAAGCCTACTCCCAATTGCAGGGACAGTAGGGTGCATCAGTTGCCCCCCACCTTTTCCAATTTTGATGTCTATCTGATATGTTAGGAGGTTGGGTGTCCTGGGCATGCACACCAAATTTCAAGTTGATATTCCTATGGGAACAGCCACCTCCATGGCATTACTTATTTCAATGATATTTCAATGGAACTAAACTGCAATATTTCGCAAAAATGTCATAACTCAAGAACCGATGGTCCGAAAGACTTGATATTAGGCTCAAAATGTGCGGGATAAATGAGTTCATATTCATTACAATTGCAACTTTTGCTCTGGAACCAATAGTTTCAGAGCAAGGTCGGAAAAACTGCCTTTTTATTGAAGATATCCACATTTGGGATGATGCAGAAGTCGGACTGAGCAAGATACATCACCACAACGGGCACTATGGATATATGTATCCTCTGTGAAGCATCTGAGATAGAAATAATGCAGACAGGATCATTGTAGACTGTGTGGGACCCAAATTTTCATAAATAGCCATTTCTATTGAATTTCCAGGTAAAATTTTGTTTTTGTCAAATAACACAAAAACGGTTAGAGATAGGGGGAAAGTTTCAATTGAAGTGAATATAAATATGGACATGCTGCATATTTTGAGCCCAATATGAAGTCTCTAGGCCAAGTGGTTCCTGAGATATGGAGATTTTTTAGGTTTCTCCAATTTTGAACAAAGATGAGCCTGGAGGTGGCTGTTCCCATCAGAATTTTGAGCTGAAATTTTTTGTCCATGTTTTTATTGTCCAGCCTCCAAACATATCACATAGACATCAAAATCTGAGAAGGTTAGGGGCAAATGATGCACCCTAAGGGACAGGTGTCAAAAAATGAAAGCTGTATGCAGTTATGTTTTGTGTGCTCATCAAAAAAGATAAACATGTATGCATTGGACTTCCTTTATTATGGTAGAATCACATATATATCAAATAAAAGACAGGGTCATGAAAGACGTCGTACTGTTGATTTATAAGCTACAATAACAAACTGTATCCAGAGTATATTAAAATGTTTATCTTCCGATTTATACAGTCTATTAACAGATTAGTTGCTTCATGCAATAACATTATTTTACTAAAGATGACAGCATTTCCACACAAAATAAATTCTTCTGATGAAAATATTAAAGTCTGCATTATGTATTTAAGAACACATTGCCTCCAATATATTGAATATGTAGACTATGAACATTAAAGGATACTAATTAGCTGCTTCGCACAACAGCATTATTTCACAAAATAGGTGACAACATTTCCACAGTGGAATAAAAACATTAAAGGATACTGATTAGCTGCTTCACACAATAACATAATTTCACTAAATAGGCGTTAACATCTCCACAAACATCAATTCTTCTGATGAACTTAATTCAATAAATGTGTCTTCATATTAAATAAATGTGTCTTAATTGTGAAGTCAGCATAATATATTTGTGAGAACACACCGTATATCATAATTATGCTGTCCCATGTCCATACATGTTGTTCATACATGTAGACTATATAAACAGTACTGTTTCCTGATTAGGTTGATAACAATTTTTCGAAGTAAATATTTCAAACACCTCTATTTAATGTCACTTTTTTATGAACATGACTCCAAAGGACAAGAATGCAATATCAATAGAATTATTTTTTTAATTTATCTCAAAATGATGGCAGCATACATTACTGTATTTGCCAAAATGACAGGAGTTATAAAAAAGTTGCCATTTCATTGACTAAGTTCAAA
This sequence comes from Platynereis dumerilii, assembly GCA_026936325.1. Classification (NCBI taxonomy): domain Eukaryota; kingdom Metazoa; phylum Annelida; class Polychaeta; order Phyllodocida; family Nereididae; genus Platynereis; species Platynereis dumerilii. Next base: position 52,315,400 of record JAPTHN010000001.1, read on the forward strand.
ACTTTTGGATTAATTGTCGTGCGTTTCTTTCCTTTCACTCGCTCTGGGTTTATCTTGAAGAAACACTGAAACACAATAATTCAAAATGTAAAAGCTTTACAAGAATAACCCATTTTGTTTGATATTCTGTTGGGTTTATTTATTATTGTTAGAACTTCCACATTTTCAAGTTCGCAAAAAATAGCCAAGCAGTGACCTCTTAGCCTCAATTTATTAATTCAGAGAAGTCAGTATTACTGTCAGTTACTATAACATATTATAGAATAATGTTACCTCTGCATAAATTCGAGGCTTGTTTGCACTTCTGGAGGACAAGCGTTATTCACGATGTAGTGTTGTAGTAAGAGGCAAAAAGTCGTGCCAGAGCATCGTAGAAAGTCTTCATTTTTTCTATCACAACTCTATTGTCTACCACCAGCGAGAAATCAGTTGCAGACATGTCACCTGGAACAAAAGGAAAATGGTTAGATAATCAATAGATGAGGAGAGGGAGGAGGATCACACAAACAACAATACCATGTCTGCACTGATTAACAAATATTTAAGGTGTTCAAGAAATGGTTGATCTAGTCAAAATTGGTTATGTAGAAATCATAAGTAAGTCATGGTTGCAGTGGGATAAAGCATTATGATAGATAGATAGATATGGTAAGTGCAGCCCTCTAAGTCCAGTTCTGGACGCTCGCGAGGTTGATTGATGAGATGGGAGAGAGAGCGGGAGTCCTTAACATGTTACACATTTACCCCATATGAGGTATCTCTTACTTGCCCAGCACAGACACTGATACAAGGGGCCAGCAACTTAACATCTCATATAACTTATCTTTTAATGGGTTACTGGGAAAATGATTTAGTCATTATATACCATGAGATCAGCTTAAAACATGGCTAAGTTATTTTCACAGTAACCACGTTAAAAGTTATGAGTTAACCAATTTAAGATAATCCGTGTCAAGCTTTGATACAATCTGGCACTGAACGTCATCCAGCTGGAATTTTGCTCATGAAAGTCCACTGAAATTTTTGGGTTCAACAGCTGGGAGTCGATCCCAGGCAGACAAAAACCTTCAGCGGAGCAGACGGTCATCTAGACCACTCAGCCAGTCAGCTACTCAAGAAAAGGCCAAATTGCAGCGTAGGTATAGAATCTTGCTATTGTACACTCAACAAAAGAAACCTCCCACTTCAGTTTTGCTTATAATTTGTGAGATAATGTTTTTTGGCCAAAACCAATTAAACCCTAACTGGACTGAGCAGTCCCAGAAAAACAATCCTGTGCTTGTGACGTCAACAGGGACAACAGCAGATTTTGGGGATATAAACGCCCCAACAGGCAGAAAGCTGGGGATGCACATGAATGTCCCTTTGTCCGGTAAGGGTTAAAAAATGCTCATCCTATTATAAACAAGTATCAATGTGCCGAAAAACATTCAAGTGCGACCATTTCCTGAACATTTACCTTTTACCCTGTGTGACCATTTCCTGAACATTTACCTTTTGCTTTGTTTATCACAGTTGGATTTTTTTGAATGGCCCCAGACCAACATCTCACCAAAAAAAAAATCTGGGTGTCATTTCATATTGTGCGACGTGGGGCCATAAAAAACGAAAAAATGGTACGAATGCTTTATTTTTGATAGCTATAGATCAGCTTCCAGATGTGTGGAGTGTTTTGTACAGCAAGGGAAATGACTGCTGTTATTTGGCTGTGAAACAAGGCATTGGCATTTCCAAGATGCAACTGGTCATGTCATGTAAAATTTTCATAAAAATCATTTCACTTGCTGTACCAAATGCACAAAGATGACCTGTAGCTAAAAATAAAGCTTTTTTCTGCTTTTTGTGGGCTCTAGATGTCAAACACTTCGATTTGACACCCCAATTCTTTTGGCGAGATGTGGGTATGGGCATTTAAAAAAAAGACCCAAATGTGATAAAAAAGATCAAAAGTAAACAGGAAATGGTCGCACTTGAATTATTTTCACATTGATACATGTTTATAATAGGATCAACACTGTTTAATTGGTTTTGGCCAAAATAAATCTTACAAAAGTAGAAGAAAAATGAAGGGGGATTATTTGTTCTTTTGTTGAGTGTAGAAATGATACCAGTTTAGGCCCTTTTTTTTCAATGTAGCCAGGCTTTATCAATGACATGTAACAAAGGCAGATTTACCATATCAAATTATCATTGGTGATACTGGCACTCCTCGTTCTTCTGCCACCTCTGGTCTGCCCACCTGTTCCTGTAAATAGAGAGAAAAATATTTTGACAATTGATGCAAGACAAGGCATAATTGAAATATTACCAGCTGGTTGGCTATGAATATCATCAAATTGTTTACAGCCTAAATATCAGGACCTATGATGTTTTTAGAATCACTTTCAAAGGGAGATCTGATTTGACAATAGTTATGACATCACCAGCATTGTAGAATGAGATACCTGATGATGTCACAAATAGCAGCCCAAATAATGCAATTGTGATGTCATGACCTTTGTTGCTCCATGGGTACATCACATTTCTGTACTTAAATGGTCATGAGGAAAAAAATCTTTATAATTAAGATTTAAACCAGGTGATAAAAAAACTACCCATTAGAGCACTACATAATATCATGATTGTGATCCTGATTCGAGTGGTTTTGTCATGTTGTTATATTTCAAAACTGCAGTGGCATAGCCAGATAATTTCCAAGAGTGGGACAAGTAGTCTTTGAGGGGGCATTTGGATAACCTCACGTAATCAAGAAATTTTTTTAAATCATGCTGAAAGGCACACTAAAAGTACTATAATACTGGAAGCAGTACATGTGATTTTCACGGCAGAATAAGAGAGAAACTGAACAAAATGCAGAAATTTGTGGGGTCACAATATATATAGCATCTGAAAAGTACATTGCCAAATATCAATTATCAGTCTTCACAGGGGAGGGAGGGGCAAGGATGGCTGGTGGGGGATGGGCTTGCCTCCCTGTCCACTAACCCCCCCCCCCCTGGTTTAAGTCAAAAGTGTTACTTTAAAAGAGTGTTTCCTGCCATTACAAAAATGTGAAGTCATCATGAAGCAACAATGATCATGACAACACATTGACATTGTTTGGGATCTTCTTTGATTTTGACATCAGGCAGCTGCAATGGCGGTGATGTCTTAACCATTGTTTAAGAATAATCTTTTGGAGAGGAGAGAGGGAGAGATGAGAGGGATAGACGAGAGGGAGAGACGAGAGGGAGAGATGAGAGGGAGAGATGAGAGGGAGAGATGAGAGGGAGAGATGAGAGGGAGAGATGAGAGGGAGAGATGAGAGGGAGAGGCAAGAGGGAGAGACGCTGGATGGATGGATGATTGGGGTTTTACGTCCTATATTTATGCACTTGGTTGGCTAATTAGGACAGGAGGAGGAAACAGCAATGAGCCGAATGATAATTGAAACGGCCATCCAACATGGGCCCAGGCGACCCGGCAAGAGCTGGATTCGAACCCTGGATCCAGCGATTGGCAAGGGAGAGATGAGAGGGAGACACAAGAGGGAGAGAGGAGCAGGAGTGGGGAGAGAAGAGGGAGGAGAGGGTGAGGGGGGAGAAGGGAGGGAGAAAGGAGAGGGAGAGACGAGAGGAAGGGAGAAGATGGAGAGAGGAGAGGGGAGGTAGAGAGGAGATGAAGAGAGGAGAATAAAAAAGGGAGACCAGCCAGCAACAAAATATTATCCTGTTCACATTCTTTGTTGTCCACTTATCTGAAGTTCGACTGTTTGAGTGATTGTCTCGTGGCTCAAGTTGGTTATTCAATATGGTATCAGGAATGTGTTTATTACACCTCGGGCTAAAGCACCCAGGTGATGAATAACATATTTCCTCTCTTGTGGTTAATAACCTATACCTATTTCAAAATGGCTCTACCGCACCAGAAAGGCAGGAGAAATAAAGAAGGAAAAGAGGAAAGAAGAGGAGAGGGTTGGGGGAAAGAGGGAATAAAGAGGGACACACACCAAACGGGAAAGGGGATAGGATTGGGAGTGGTTGAAGGGGAGGGGGTCGCGGATCGAGAATTAGACAGATGCCAGAGGGGAGATTGATGAGGCAGCAATCAAGACAATTTTTAAAAACATTACATTTCCATATTTATAACTTCTTAAATTAACCACCACAAAACTACATTTTATTAAAATTGATACAAATATATTTGAAACAATGCAAACCTCAATGATTAGTTGGAAAGTCCTAGGTTATATTTCATTAAATTGGCATGAATATGCTGTTGGGATCAATGTGCCACTGACCTTGGAAGAGTTGACAACTTGAAAGACCTGAAGACACAATCATGAAAGACCTGTCCGTGAATTTCATGACTTATTCATTAACTGGTGTTGCACAAGATGCATGTACTTCATCAGCGTCCGTCTTGAATCTGAAAATCGACAACACTCTTTAATTGCATATGCTTATAAGTTAACCCTCTCCCCACCCGATATGGAGGTAGGAAAGAGGAGAGTGAAGGAAAACAGAAAGAGGATTTAGGGACGTCTGACTATGATAGAAAAGAGGGAGAAGAGGGGGATGAAGGAGAAAGAAAATTCACCAGCGGGCAACCCAAGATTATTTCAAAATGGTTGGACTCAACTGAAATGTGAGAAAAACAAAAAAGGAAAGGAGGAAAGAGGGAAAGACTGACAGGCAGTAGGAGAGAAAGTGGACAGGAGGGGTAGAAAGAGAGGGAAGAGGGAATGGGGGATGAGACAGGGAAGAGAAGTGGAGAGGAGAAGGAGAGGGAGAGAGGAGAGGGAGAGAGGAGAGGGAGAGAGGAGAGGGAGAGAGGAGAGGGAGAGAGGAGAGGGAGAGAGGAGAGGGGGAGAGGAGAGGGAGAGAGGAGAGGGAGAGAGGAGAGGGAGAGAGGAAAGGGAGAGAGGAAAGGGAGAGAGGAAAGGGAGAGAGGAAAGGGAGAGAGGAAAGGGAGAGAGGAAAGGGAGAGAGGAAAGGGAGAGAGGAGAGGGAGGGAGAGTGGAGAGGGAAAGGGAGAGTGGAGAGGGAGAGGGAGAGGGAGAGTGGAGAGGGAGAGTGGAGAGGGAGAGTGGAGAGGGAGAGGGAGAGTGGAGAGGAGAGGGAGAGGGAGAGGGAGAGTGGAGAGGGAGACAGGAGAGTGGAGAGGGAGACAGGAGAGAGAGACAGAAAAGGGAGACAGGAGACAGGAGAGGGAGACAGAAGAGGGAGAAAGAAGAAGGAGACAGGAGAGGGCGACAGGAGGAGGAGAGGGACAGGAGAGGGAGAGGGAGACAAGAGAGGGAGAGGGAGAGGGAGACAAGAGAGGGAGACAAGAGGGGAAGACAAGAGAGGGAGACAAGAGAGGGAGAGGAGGGGAGAGAGAGAAGGAGAGGGAGAGGAGAAGAGAGGTTAGGGTTAGACAAGATAGGGGATATTGGGGGAGGGAGAGAGACAGGGAGAGGGGGAGAGAAGGGCGAGAGAGATTGGCCAGATAGCAACCAAAGTTATTTCAGAATAGTTGGATGTAAAGACGGAAATGAGGAAGGAGGGAAAGGGGATTGAGAGGAGAGGGAGAAAGAGGGAAAGATGAGAAGGAGAATGAGAAGAGGACAGGGCAGATAGGATAGGGCAGATAGGATAGGGCAGATATGATAGGGCAGATATGATAGGGCAGATAGGATAGGGCAGATAGGATAGGACAGACAGGATAAGGCAGATGGGATAGGGCAGATGGGATAGGTTGAAGGCATGGTGAGGGAGCAAGATTGGCCGGTGAGAGTGAGGGACAGTACGAGGGAGGGGGCAATTCTAGTGGGGAGATTGCCTTGCCAGCAATCAAGGTTATTTTTTAACTAGAACCGCAAGCGATTTAAATGCTCGTCAGTCAATGTGAAACCTATCAATGTGCGCCAGATTATCACCCACAGGCCATTACCTGCAGCTAATTGTATAACCCTAAGCGATATATTAAGGTTACAATGGGCAGGTAAAGAATGAAGAAAGATAGCAGGCAAAATGACAACAATCTTGGATTTATTTACATGCTCCTGATCCATGCCTTATGGCCAATAACTGTACCTAAATATTGAGATCACAATGGGCAGTTCAAGAAATGAAAGATGGCTGCCAAAATGGTTGCCTCAAAATGGCCGCCATCTAGGATGTTCCCAATTGATACACACAGGCCAATACCTGTACCAAATTTTGTAACTCAAAGCAAAATAGAAAGGTTACAATGGGCAATCCAAGAAAGGAAAGATGGCTGCCAAATTGGCTGCCAAATTGGCTGCCAAATTGGCCGCCATCTTGGATTTCTCAGCATGTTCCTGATCAATACCCAAAGGCCAATACCTGCGCCAACTTTCATAACTTTAAGTGAAATATTAAGGTCTCAATGGGTAGTTCAAGAATGAAGAAAGATGGCTGCCATAGTGGCTGCCACAAAATGCCACCATCTTGGATTTCTCAACATGCTCCGGATCGATACCCACACGCCAATACCTGAAGCAAATTTCATAACCCTAAGCGAAACATTAAGGTCACAATAGGCAGTTCAAGAAATGGAGAAAGATGGCTGCCAAAATGGCAACCCACTTGGATTTCTCAACATGTTCCTGATCCATACCCACGGGCAAATACCTGCACCAAATTTCATAACTGTAAGTAAAATATTAAGGTCACAAAGGGCCATTCAAGAATGAAGAAAGATGGCTGCCATAATGGCCAACACAAAATGGCTGCCATCTTGGTTTTCTCTACATGTTCCCGATCCATACCCATAGCCCCATACCTGTACTAAATTTCATAACTCTTAAGTGGAAAACTGAGGACATAAATGGACACTTACACAAACCTTCACCGGGACAACGCTGACGACGCTGACGATCGAGTGACAATAATAGCTCTTCATTTTAAAAGAAAACAGACGAGCTAAAAACCATTGGATATCCATAATTATAGCTTTGCAAAATAAGCCAGGAGAATTTGGAAGTTAAACTGTTGCAAAACATGCAATTAAATTTGGAAATTAATGCAAATATATATGTGAAATATTGCAAACCTCAGTGATTACTGACAAATTACTTTGGTATATTTCACTAGCTGAGGGCAGACATAGTATATTACTATGAGTGACTCTTTGAGCATTAATTATTTAGAGGAAAGGAGAGCAGACATAAAAATGTTGTTTGGATCAATGTGCCACTAACCTTGGAAGAGTTGACAGCTTCAAAGACCTGAAGAAACTATTATGAAAGGCCTCTCCATGAACTAGCCTTGCACAAGACACAAAAACTCCATCAGCCTCTGTCTTGAATCTGAAAATTAGACAACACTCTTTAACTTGTATAGGCTTAGAAGCTTGTTGTTGATAGTTTGCTATTGAGTTGATTGCCTTCGGTGCTTAAGTCTTAAGTCAGCAAACATCAACAATGAAAGCCAGACCAAAGTCCTTAAGTGACACTCTCAATGCAAAGCTATTTTTAAATCATTGATAGTGGTGTAATATATAATCACATGTAAAACATAAAATAATGACAAATAAATAATATAAATAAATAATAAATGGTACAAGAAAAACAATAAAATATTTTTACACAGTAGGCCTATAAATATTTCACCATTGTAGACAAATTAGAAAGTAACATTTAAGTTATTCTAGTCTAAAGGGATGGATGAATGTGTGGGGCTTTACGTCCTGTATTTATGCACTTGGTAGGCTAATTAGGACAGTAGGAGGAAATGGCAATTCCCTGTCAGCATGCCTCGGCGGTCCAACGTCAGCCCAGTCAGTCTGATGTCAGCAGTGACGGACCAGCTTCGGGCCGACGTTGGACCGCCGAGGCACGCTGACAGGGAATGAGGCTAAGGATGATTGAAACAGCCGTCCAACATAGGTCCAGGTGACCCGGCAAGAGCTGGATTCGAACCCTGGACCCAGTCCAGCATGCCATCACCAGACCAACCCTCCCCCCTCTAGTAAAAAGGGTGATGATAATTTATTCATATTGATAAATAAATGCCTCTGTTAAGGAGGGGGCAGGGGGGGATCCAGAAAATTCCGGTGGAGTGGGGGGAAGTCTATTGGGCTGTCGCGTAGCAAAATGCATAGCTCGCAACCAAGGGTGTCGGAAGGAAAGGAGGGCGGCAGGGGCGGTCGACGAGAAAGGGCAAATCTAATTCGGGCGACAAAATTTTAAAGTAGCGGCAATAAAAATTTTGAATATATACTTATACATTTTTGCCTTAATTCACTTTAAATTAAGGAATGATAATGTTTTTTCTTTGAGATGAAAAGGGCAACCTTGCCCCCCCTGCCCCTCCTGGCCAAGGGCAGGAGGGCAATTGCCCCCCCTGCCCCCCCTGTTCCGGCACCCTTGCTTGCGACATAACATGACTGCGCGCTGATAAAATTAACATGTAAAAATATATAAATTTTGGTATGGTGGGGGGGATGATTCCCCCATCCCCCCCTGCAAGACTAGTGCATAAATACAGGACATAAAGCCCCATCCATCCTCATCAAGGAATATTTCTCACAATAAAATATTGTGGGTTGTGGTACCTTACCATTTTACACAGTATAACCATTACGGTAGTTATTAAATAATAGGCAATTAAATATAATTAAGCATTATCATGCATGCTAAATAAAGAAATAACAGTAATCTTACCTTGCTCATGAGTCTCACCAGTCCTGCTTCCAGAGATCAAATGACTGCTCTTAAGTTAAACACCTTGATTAAGGCATTGCCAATTAAGCCTATTTAAGGGCACGGAAAAAAAAACAAGGCTAAGTCTTCAGTTACAGTTTTTAAACCGTGAATTCATAAAACGCGTTATCATAACATTAAGAAAGCTGTAATTTTTACGGTATCATGATCACGGCCGTTGGACCAAATAAATTACGGAATAAAACCGTTGATTGTACTGAAATTTCTAACAGTGTATGTAATGTATTGCAGTTGCAAATTCATCACATGCTTATTGAAACCACTGTAAATGGCAATGTAATGCAATTATTATAATTTGCTACCAACTATAACAACAGGCATTGCTTCATTTTTTCTGCAAATATCAAATTTAATGGACCAAAGAATATCAGATAACAATATTTTTGGCAGGCTGACACTAGGTGGTGTATTAGACACTTGCACCATAACATAAAGAGCTTAAAGCATTTCCATAAATTATACATTCAATAAAATTAATATTATAAATACTAAAGGTAATTCTAATGATTTATATATTCATTACTTTTGGGAGTTTTTGGTTGTAACAAATATCTTTGTTTCTATAATTTACAGAACTGAACTTTGTTTTTATTCAATATATATATATCTTCTTGCAGGATTATTCGCTTATGTTCCGATGGATGTCAAGAACGGTTCAGTCATACTTTCCCAGGGGCCTTTAGCAACAGTGGGAGGAAACCCAGGTAAGCCATAATTTACTTTAAAACAAGTAGCAATGCCATAATAAAGGCAGATATAGATATGTAATTATACAACTACACTGTATAACTGAAAATAAATACATTTACAATTCATCTCAAAAATAAAAACTAAGAAGAGCAAATTAAATTGCGCCGTCTGAGAAATGTCAGATATTCAAACAGACATATTGTTACCCTTTACCAAGTCAAGCATTTGTAAGCTTGGATGATTGGATAATGGATATATGGTAATAAATTTAATTGTTATTCAGCTAATATAATTTAAGTAAAATATCAATGTTCTTTTCACAGAGCCTACTCTTCAACCAGGAAAGTTTGGACAATCTGTCTTCATCAACAACATCAACTCCAGCAGCAACAACTATCTTGAAATAAACACAAGCCCCACTGACTGCATAGAAAAGATAGATCTGTGTGAAGGAGTCACATTGTCTCTTTGGGTCAAGCCTTTTGCTGCGCAGTATAACGAGTTCCCCTATCTTCTGTTTTCGAGTTCTTTCATCATCTACACCAACCAATGGACTTCTACCGGACTACAGCCAAGAATCATTGTTCACAATGGAACGCATAAAGTAAAAGTGATCCTTAATACGGATATGCTGTACGACCAGTGGCACCAGTTGGGAGTAACCTATAGCGCAAGAAATGGACCGACATATTACTGGAACGGATGCAAGCAGACCATTAGGTACAGTGAACATGGAAATGAAGTAAGGCAGACACATGACTTTCACTTTGGATGCAATCCCGAGAGAACCAAGTGCACAAGGGCCCTCTTTGATGACATCAGATTCTGGACTAAGGAACAAGATGCTGTCTTCATGCATCTGTTATGGCAAAACTGAAATGGCGCCACTGAGAATGGAAGAAATACTTCTGACTGAATTTCTCTAAAATAAACTGCCTGTTATTGATATTAATAGTTGTCAATAATAGAATATATCCTAGTAAAACCCATTCAGGGTGGTGGATCAGTCCACTGAAAACCATGAGTGGTCTGGCTAGCGTAGGAACACCATAGAAAATAATGAGCGATAATAGATCGGGTGAAAGGTCATGATTTTCACCTATACCAAAAAATTGCAAAAAAAATTAGAAAAATTCTGGTACCAAGCAACACCATGACCTTTCATGCGAACATACAGAAAATGCACACTTCTTGTCTATGGACCAATCAGATTGCTGGATTTGAGCTATTTTACTCTCAAGAAAACCACAACATCCATTGCAAAGCATGAAATGGAACCATTGAATGTTTTATGTGGGAACTCACCAGTGTTTGGTGAAACAAGGGAGTTCCGCAGCCAGCCAGATTACGAAAATACTTCTAACTGTATTACTCTAAAATACTTCATACTTTATTACTCTAAAATTAGCTGTCTGTTAACTGATATTTATATATGTCAATAAAAGAATATATATAAAAAACTGAGTAAATCTTAAAACCAAACCAAAAGATCATGCACATGGTGCATATCTACCAACTGGTGAAACTATTCTGTTTACTGTACTTTCAATGCTGTGTTATTTCAATGAGTTATTTTTGATAAGTCTAAGAGTACTTTTAAATATTAAACATCACTCTACATTATTAATTTGCTTATAGTATCACTACAATATTAAATTTTATTCACTTCATGGACTGTTAATTCATATGATTGTATATATGCACTCTCACCTTTAGTATTAAGATAATCGTTAATATAGCATTTTGTACCACGTAATAATGCTTTTGCTTACAATATATATATGCTTGTTGACTGTAGCTGCTGTCTTTTCATATATTTCTCTTTTTATACTATGTACTTATTTTTACCGTTGTGACACATGTATCCTTGTAGATGATATTTTTGCTTTCAAATAAAATCATATATATATATGTAAGTGAGAAATGTTGAGAAGATGATGACATTGCCATCTTGCGGCATTGTGCCAATAGCCGAATAAGCATGGTCGAGCCTTTGGTCTGTCTAGTTAAGATGTTTTCTGCAACACATCCATGAAAACATTCCCATTCAGTGGGATCCTTCTCTGTAGTGATGAATGTGGGACTGGTCCAGGGCAATCTGCAACTTTATCACTTTTCTCTGTGTCTTATTCTACAATGCATCCAGCTTCTGGAAGCAATACTTTTCTTTCAGTCCACAGATGTTGACAATAACACTGTATTGCCAGATTTCAATTTATAATCTCAAGGAACAACAGATATTTTTACATGTAACATCAGAGAAATGATTAAAATTGTCTCAAGTTAAAGCCAAATCCGTCTCCTAGTCCAGATTTTCTTTAGCTCAGGTTTTACTAAAAACATATTCGCTAATATTGCTTGCCCATTATGTGAAATCTATAATAAATCTTTAGAGGATAACACTGTGCCTAGTGATTGGATGTCAGCATACATGATGCCTATTCAAAAAAGGTGATCTGCAACAAACTTCCAAAGGCAGACCAGTTAGTTTGACTTCTGTCTTTTGTAAACTGTTAGAAAGAATTTTAAGACACCAAATTTTAAACTTGATGATTATTATGTACTGAAACGACTTAGTCCCGAAAGACCAGCACGGCTTTATTCCAAAAAAGGTCTGCAGACACAAACCTTTTTGGATTGATGGACCTCAAATTTTGACAAAAATATAGCAACTGATGTGATTTATTTAGACTAAACCCAAAATGTTTTGACCCTGTATGTCACAGTAAGTTACTTGTCCAACCTTCATGGTCCAAAAAAAGTAAATAATTATCCATCCCCTGGATTGAATATAATGTCAGGAGTGTCCTAGCAACGTCCTCCAAACAAATTCAGATTTCATTCCACCACACAATTCAATTGATGAGTCTGTGGAACAGATTATCACTATATACCTGTAGGCTAATAGACTCATTCAGCTGCATGTCTACAAGTTGACCACTATTTGCTGCCACCTAGGGTGCAGAATTCGTGAGATCCTGTGAGAGCCGAGCGGTCAACAGAATTTCACTGTCTGGAAGAAACCAGGACAATGTCTTGAAGAAACCAGGACAGATTATCATTTAGTGATGAGGTTTATTTGTATTGGAGGTTTTATCTTACTTCATTGTAGAATTAAATTTGTGTCATAAGTATGATTTCTTCTCGGTGTGTCCCATCCTGATGACTGATTTTTCGGGTGGTCCCTTGGCAGCGACATCTGAGATGTCATAGAGGGACACCTTCTTTATGTATGCTATAACGGAACCTTTATATGTAATGTTAAATTGTATGCGTGGAATGCATAAGAAAATAAAGTAATCTGAATCTTAGTGATGGTCTAGTTTATTTCCAAAAACTCTGTAAGTGTCTAATCTGACTTTGGTTGGCTTCAATTTTAAGCAGACTGCTTGTAAATATCAAATTAAGTTGGAACTATTTTCTATCATGGAGGATGTGCCAATGTGTTATTGCCGAGACAGGCCAAGAGGAATATATCCTAATAATTGCATTATTACAACCAGAGAAGTTGATCAGGAACAACGAAAAAAAATTAACTGCCAGTATTTTGATAAGTGAAAGGTTGACATCAATGAAACAAAAAATGTACATGATTCAGGATATATTCTCTGATGCTTAATATTTGATGCAATTGTAACCCAACCAGTGGCGTAACTAGGAGGTCTTGAGGGGGGGGCATGCGATTCTCTGGGGGGGGGGCACCCATAATACTAATTGTATATTTTAGCCAAGGTTGAAAAGTTCATAGGGGGGCACAAGTCCAATATTGGGGGCATGTACCCCCCGTGCCGCCCCCATAGGGACGCCACTGAACCCAACCTGTCCTCAGAAAAAAATATCATTTTAATAATTAGCTAGAACTCTGCAGACCAGAGTGCAAGTTAACACACCAGTAATTACATGTGTTGTTGTTATGATGTTAAAATATCAATAATAACTTGATTTGAAGAGAAAATTGGTCAACCATCTGAAGTTAACAAGATGAAGACATAAATAATTAATGACGAGATAACAACGATAAAGTTTATTGCCCTTATCGACAGTATTTCAGTAGACTCAACGAAACCTGAACTTCCAGCAAAGTTGATGTACCCACAACGACCGACTTTGGAAAATCATAATTGGATTTAGTCAGAAGTTAAGAAGTCATTTATTGAAAGGTCTCACAATGGATCTGGTTTTACTTATCATTTTCACCTTCTCAATCATGATAAATGCTGAATTGAGTATTGAAAAATATAAAAAACAACAATCCATTGACTGCAAATCAATCGCAACATATAGTGGAGTTCAAGGCATTTTCCAATGTGCTGGTATGTGCGCGAGGGACAAGGGAAATGTTTGCACAGGATTCCAATCATACCAAACAGGATGTCAGCTTTGCCATGTTTGTTCAAGCAATGGAAATGCTATGCTCATCCCTGGAGGAGTCCACTCTGCAGTAATTGATATGCAAAATGGTATGAAACTTACATGATTTCACTACACAACCTAACCACTTTTTTTGTATAGTTAACCCCTTCAATTCCATTAAGCAAATAAGCTTCTGATGCAGTCACTATGTTTTTGTCAAATTTCAGTATATGGTAGAACTAAGTTGGCAAAGCTTGATATCAGTTACCCAATATTAATTTAAAAATAACGGTGAAGTTACCAATGACACAAGTGCCTATTTCGGCCTCCTCAATTTGGACACAGTCACTTTAAAATATAATACATTATAATACAACATAATAATTACCGGGTATCTTTTACACAGGATTATTCGTTCATATTCCCGCAGACTTCAAGAATGGGTCAGTCATTGCCTCCCAGGGTCCTTCAGCAACAGTGAGTGGGAATCCAGGTGAGCAATAAACAATTACAACTATTTATGACTATTTGACAATAGACAAAATCATTAAAATTAATATAAACATTTATAAAGAGAAAACCTTATTTTTTAAAGTTTAAGTATCAAGCACAAAGGATCTGGTTTTACTTATCATTTTCACCTTCTAAATCATGATAAACGCTGAACTGAGTACTGAAAAATATTTAAAAAACAGCAGTCCATTGACTGCAAATCAATCACAACATATGGCGGAGTTCAGGGCATTTTCCAATGCGCTGGTATTTGCAAACTTCTGTTCAATAATCAAAGAGAACTTGATGGTTATGGTGATTTATAGATCCTATAATTGCAATTAAGATAACAGGATTTTAGAAATTTATCTTCAGCAACAATTTCTGCTCTTTTTTTTTTCATAGAGCCTGCTCTTCAACCAGGAAAATTTGGACAATCAATCTTCATTAACAACATCAATGTCAACAGCAAAAACTTCCTTGAAATAAACACAGGCCCCACAGACTGCATGGAAAAGATAGATTTGTGCCAAGGGGTAACTTTGTCCTTTTGGCTCAAGCCGTTTGTTGGACAGTATAGTGAAAACCTTCATCTTCTGGTGTCAAGCTCGTTCATGATTTACACTTCCAAACAAACGTCTACAGGGCTACAACCCATAATAATTGTTTTGAACGGAACGCATAAATATAAAGTCACCATGAACACCGAAATGCTTTACGATGAGTGGCACCAATTAGGGGTAACCTACAGCATAAGAAACGGACCGACATACTACTGGAACGGATGCAAGCAGACGACTTTGTCCAACCAATTTGTGCCTCAATCTCGGGGGACAACAAACTTTCGGTTTGGATGCAATTCCAATGGAAAATGCACTAAGGCCCTCTTTGATGACATCAGATTCTGGGAAAAGGAACAAGACGCCGTCTTCATGTATCAGTTGTGGAAAAACTGAAATGACTACACGGAGAATTGACAAATAATTGACAAATAATGGATAAATAAAGGACAAATAAAGGATAAATATTGGAAGAATATCGGAAAAATAATGGACAAATAATCCTAAACTTATTTCATTACAGTTTGCTGAATGTGAATTCAATCATAAAAATTAACAGAGTTATAGCAAAATAGAAAAAAAAACATAGACAGGGATTTGCCGTTAACAAAATTCGGTACCAATGATTTGTTTATATTATAAATACTGCATAAATACATATATCTCATGTATATATCACTTAACCTCCAAGTGAACTGCACATACATGTTTTGCCTTGACTAAGTTATGATCAATATTTCCAATAGGATAGTATCCTTATTTGTACCTACATGTACCCATGTCTCTTGTAGACAAATTGCATCAAGGCAAGTTCCATTTTCAAACAATTGCTACAAAAACACATAATATGTAAATGGAATAGCCATGAAATTCGCACAGATCTTAATGTTTTCACTATGCAGTCAATTTATTTCATAAGCAAAAGAGAGCAATGTCACTGCTTCGACTTCTAGGGGGTGCAACTTCAGTACAAATAAACCAACAAGACAGAGTAGCTTTATTGAGTCGGTTACTAGATCTTCTCAAATAGGATTTTTGGCGTCACCATTTAACTTCCGGGGGGGGGGGGTATGACATGGTTTTGTATGTAGCAATTTTTGGCTATTTGATATTTGCATATTTCTAATAATTAGTAACCCATGGATTGTTTTGTCATAATAATTATTTGTGACCCAGGGTGTTAACTCCAGTTTGGAGTTTACATTTCTGTAAAAATGTATTTCTATAAATCTCCCATTTTACTCATGTTGCATTGTCAAATAATTTATTTTCCACTGTTTTATTGTTTCATTGTTGCACAATCATGTAATTGTCACAGTTTTCCTTGCAATGCATGTCTCCACATAGGATGTTGTTGTCACTCTAAAACTGTGAATGTTGGCAAAACTTCCTCTGCTCAGCAGAGAAATAGCTCAGTCAGTTTAATACAAGTCACTCAAGGTTTAACATTGACAAGGATATTTCAAGGATTGAAATTTGCTGCTTCCTGGTTCAGAAGATATTTTACTATGCCCACAGATCTTGTAAGTGTTATTTATGTATTCTTAAGATCTAACTTGTAAATAGTTCATGCAGTCAAAGTACCTATATATATATATATGTGTGGTTGATAATTTACTACTTTGTAGCCACTTTTATTTGTTTGATCATATCTGCTCATGATGTTTAGATAATTTCTTTAGCCATTCATATATAAGGCGCAATTGTCAGATTTTGTTATTTGTGCTTATGCTGTGTTTCATTTTCATTATTTGTAGATTTACCAGTATCGTATCTGCGTAAAATAAATGTGGTAGATCCAAACATCATTGTCCAGTCTTCTGTCCTTGGGGCACGCAACAGTAAATAAGATCTACAGCTTCAACTCAAGATGTCAAAGGAACAGAAGGATGCCCGTAGCAGAGCCATGGCAACTGTGACCCGATATATGAACTCCATCACCCGTTACATAGCTGAAGAGGACGAAGGTCAGGTGAAGGCTTACATTGGCAAGTTGAAAGAAGCCTTTGCGCAATTCGATTCTGCACATCAGGAGTATCATTCATCGCTGGAGACTGATGAGTCTGTTCAAGATTCAGATGACTATTTCTCAAAGGTACAAGACAGTTATGTAAAATCGTTAAATTCTACTAAGGACTAGTTTATGGAAATTGGAAAAAATGGTTCATTGAAGTTTGAGTCTGGATCTCGTAATATTGATCCTTTAACCGCTCATGTCCTCAATCATCTACCTAAAATTGAATTCAAGTCATTCAGTGGAGATCCCCTGAAGTACCATTCGTTCTTTGCATTATTTGATGAGCATGTGCACAAGGTCGATGTTTCTGATGCTGTGAAGCTAACCCGGCTGCTACAATATACTTCCGATGCAGCCTACAATGCTATTCTTCCATGCAGTCAGATTGGGGGATCAGAAGGATACGAGAAGGCTCGCAAGATTCTGGAAAGAAGATATGGCAATGATCATGTCATTAGTGATGTCATCATAAAACGTATGAAGAGTGGTAAGCCTGTTAAAACTGCTTTGGAACTTCAGCAATTCGCTGACGATTTGAACAATTATTGTGCTATTCTTGAAAAGACGAACAAGCTCACAGAAGTTGATTCGCAGTCTTACATTGTCAACATTGTCAGTCGTTTACCAGGGGAAATTCGAGACAATTGGAGAGAGCACGCTTTAAAGAAAAAGAATTCAACTGATTCGTATCCGGGATTCAAGGAATTTGTTGATTTCGTTGACAAAGAATCAGAAGAGGCCAACGACCCTGTTTATGGACAAACTGTTTTCTCTGATGGTAAATACAGGTCTTCTTCATCTTCTTCATCCTCCAACAGTTCATCTCCGCATTCTTCAGTGTTCGCTACAAGTCTTCCAAGTCAACAAACTTCCAGGAGGTACAATTGCAAGCTTTGTAATGATGATCATAAATTGTTCTATTGTCCTCAATTTAAGTCATTGAAGCCTATTGAACGTCTGGAATTTGTGAAGAGTAACAAACTTTGTGAAAACTGTTTACTTGATAATTAAGATGTATCAAACTGCTATCGTCCCACTGTATGTACTGTTGAAGGTTGTGGTCAAAAGCATACTAAATTTATTCACATTCAGGGTGTAAATTCTGGTGATGATGTTGCTGTAAGAACTGTTCAGATGACCAATGCCAGCAATTCCAGTAGTTCAGGTGTGTATGTACCAGTTGTTCCAGTTAGGGTGGAAGGTAAAGTTGACACACTTGCTTTGCTTGATACTGCTTCCACCAACTCCTTTTGTACGTCTGATCTTGTGAAACAAGCAAATTTGTCAGGCATGAAGGCAACATGTAATCTAAGTACTCTGAGCAAATCAGATGAGAGCAGGGAAAGTATGATTGTAGACTTGTATGTTTGGTGTACTTATCTCAAAAGACCAATATTGCTCTCAAATGTGTATGTTGTAGACAAAATTCCAGCTAGAGTACCTGATAATGATGTTAAAAGATATTCTCATCTCAGAGATTTGCCCATTGATTTGCCAAAGGGTGATGTAGACATATTTGTTGCACATGGCCGATTCCATGTGCTCTGTTTCCAATTTGTGATGCTTCAGTGTTGTGGTCACCACATGTGTTTCTTTGTTTATTTGGTCACTCTTCAGTGAGCCCAACAGCTGATCAGCTGGGCCATTAATTGGGTCTCACTGACCTAGTTGTTCTGAGCATGTGCAGAGGTGATTGTGCAAAATTTGAGTAGCAGAAAATTTTCCATTCACTCTGCAGTGGCACTTGGAGGAGTCAACTACATTTTTGTGTATTGGTGTCACAATGTATTCAGCTAAACTGGCTGATACAAATTTTATGCCTTGGCGGATTTTATAAGGTGAGGGCAATTCATTATTCTATGTTTGAATGCATTTGTAGCGGTTTCTATCTTCATGAGTTATTTATTTTAGTGGAGATTTCCAAACCAAAATATTCAGTGGAATTTTCCACACAAAATTTTCAGTGGAATTTTCCACACAAAAAAAAGTTGTTCAAATTTTGGAATGCTTTCATACTAGTTTGCGTTTTTTATATTATGGTGACAAATTACAAATCTATAAGTATAATTATGGTTTCTAGTGGAATTTGTAAAAATACAGTATTGCTTGTAGCAAGTCAGTGTAAAATGTGTATTGAAAATTCCAGATGTCCTACTGACCATGTGATTGTCGAATTGTGGAATTTGTGGTTAAAAATTCAGAAGTCGCATATGCTTGTAAGTTGATTGTTTATATTACATAACGCAATTATTGCAGATGGTTGATGCTTGGTTTCAATTGATTTTTTATGCCTCTAAATGGCCCACTCTGGTGCTAAGGTGGTGTAAAACATAAACTCAACTCAACTGATTTTTTATGTTAAATATTTCTGAATCATTCTTGTATTTGATTCTTTTAACTATTAATTTAGATATCCACTGTTATAATGGTCAAAAAATGAATTTCCATAATTAATGGACAAAAATACAAAAACAAAAGTTTAAATGTTTATTTTTAAAAACTTTAGCTTAAAATGTAATGTTCTTTATTACTTAGACGCTTATTTGATATATTTACTCTTGATTTTATAATTTATTTGTGCATTATATTTATACTTGATTTATTTCTTATTTGTAGATTTACCTATCTGTGATGGTGTAAATAAAGATACTTCTACAATCTACATATTCAAGTTTTATATTCAACCGCAAGTCCGCAACAGTAAATAAGCATCTAAGTAATAAAGAACGTTGCGGACTTGCGGTTGAATATAAAACTTGAATATGTAGATTGTAGAAGTATCTTTATTTACACCATCACAGATAGGTAAATCTACAAATAAGAAATAAATCAAGTATAAATATAATGCACAAATAAATTATAAAATCAAGAGTAAATATATCAAATAAGCGTCTAAGTAATAAAGAACATTACATTTTAAGCTAAGGTTTTTAAAAATAAACATTTAAACTTTTGTTTTTGTATTTTTGTCAATAATTATGGAAATTCATTTTTTGACCATTATAACAGTGGATATCTAAATTAATAGTTAAAAGAATCAAATACAAGAATGATTCAGAAATATTTAACATAAAAAATCAGTTGATTTGAGTTTATGTTTTACACCACCTCAGCACCAGAGTGGGCCATTTAGAGGCATAAAAAATCAATTGAAACCAAGCATCAACCATCTGCAATAATTGCGTTATGTAATATAAACAATCAACTTACAAGCATATGCGACTTCTGAATTTTTAACCACAAATTCCACAATTCGACAATCACATGGTCAGTAGGACATCTGGAATTTTCAATACACATTTTACACTGACTTGCTACAAGCAATACTGTATTTTTACAAATTCCACTAGAAACCATAATTATACTTATAGATTTGTAATTTGTCACCATAATATAAAAAACGCAAACTAGTATGAAAGCATTCCAAATTTGAACAACTTTTTTTTGTGTGGAAAATTCCACTGAAAATTTTGTGTGGAAAATTCCACTGAATATTTTGGTTTGGAAATCTCCACTAAAATAAATAACTCATGAAGATAGAAACCGCTACAAATGCATTCAAACATAGAATAATGAATTGCCCTCACCTTACAAAATCCGCCAAGGCATAAAATTTGTATCAGCCAGTTTAGCTGAATACATTGTGACACCAATACACAAAAATGTAGTTGACTCCTCCAAGTGCCACTGCAGAGTGAATGGAAAATTTTCTGCTACTCAAATTTTGCACAATCACCTCTGCACATGCTCAGAACAACTAGGTCAGTGAGACCCAATTAATGGCCCAGCTGATCAGCTGTTGGGCTCACTGAAGAGTGACCAAATAAACAAAGAAACACATGTGGTGACCACAACACTGAAGCATCACAAATTGGAAACAGAGCACATGGAATCGGCCATGTGCAACACACCCCACCTTGAATCAATTTGATTCAACACTAAAAAGTCTAATTCTACTCTAAATACAAAAATTATGGAAATATCTACAATGACTCTAAATCGAACCTTCAAGAAGTACTAATTTAGTAACTGGTCTCGTCAAACAAGATGATTTTGTACGAACACTAGCAGAACGAACATTTCCGTCATCACTCTCATAAACTTCCTCAACAACACCCATGGGCCACAGACCCCGTGGAGTGTTCTCTCCGAAAACTAAGACTAGATCTCCAGCCTTGAGATTGGCTTTGGTTTGATGCCATTTTGCTCGCACCTGCAACTCTGGCAAATATTCCCCCAGCCAGCGTCTCCAAAAAGTATTGGCGAGATGCTGAACTTGTCTCCACCTGCGTCGATACAAATCATTCTCAATGAAAACACCTGGAGGCAATGAGATACCCTCGGACAACATAAGCAAGTGATTTGGAGTCAAAGGAGGAGCATCAAGCACACTATCACTGACCTTGGTTATAGGCCTGCCATTCACGATGAACTCAACCTCACAGAAAAGAGTTTCCAAACCCTCATCCGAGAGGCGGCAATCCTTGCCAAGCAATCCTAACAGAACTGTGCGAACAGTGCGAATTAAACGCTCCCATGCTCCGCCCATGTGCGAAGCTGTAGGAGGATTGAAATGCCATTGCAAATCCAAACGTAGCCCAAATTCATGAAGAACCTGTTGATTGACTTCCTTCAAATTCCTAAGAATTTCCGCACGACCACCAGTAAAATTAGTACCATTATCGGACCAGACCTTCTTTGGTACACCTCTCCTAGACACAAATCTTCTGAAAGCATTCAAGAAACTGTCTGTCTCTAACGTATTCAACTTCTCAATATGCACTGCACGAGTATTCATGCATGTGAAGAGACAACCATATCTCTTAACTTCAGCTCGACCCTGTTTCACCAAAAATGGCCCAAAGCAGTCCATTCCAGTATACGTGAATGGTCGGTTACCGTCCTCCACTCTTTCTGGAGGTAAATCAGCCATCTTTTGTGAACAAGGTTGAGCAAACATCTTTTTGCAGAACATGCAACCATGAGAAACTGACTTGACAAGTCTGCGAGCACGAGTAATCCAATACCTTTTTCTAGTCTCACTAAGAACCCATTCTGTGCCACAATGAGCAACATTATGGAAATCGGCCACAATGAGCTTGGCAATAGAATGATCATGAGGAACTAAGTAAGGACACCTACTATTTTCAACCATTCTTGCATGTTTCAACCTACCGCCAATCCTCACTATGCCATCATTATCCAAAACTGGATCTAAAGAACACAATGCACTAGATTTGGACACACTCTGACCCTTAGATAACAACTTGATGTCACTCTGATAATGACAACTTTGTGCATGTCTCAAAATTGAAATCTCAGCATTTCGAAGCAATTCTACATTCAAACCCTTCTGGATCTTATTTCTACCATTTCTGAGGTAAGACTTGAACTTCAAAAGCCAAGCAACAGCCCGTTTCAAGGAGTACCAACTAGAATGATGCGCAACGAGTTTATCCATTGGATCACTGTCATCGCTTGTCAAGAGACAAGTGTCTGTACGGACTTCTGGATCCTCCGAATTCAAGGGAACAAAGGAAGCGTCAACCTGCTTTGACTTCCAATCGGCCTTGTAACAATGAAGAAACTGTGGACCTATTAACCACCTACTGCTTTGAAGACTTTCTGGAGATTCTCCCCTTGTCAAGAGATCAGCAGGATTTTCAACCCCTGCTACAAAGTGCCACTGATCGGGCTGCGAATGCTGCTGAATTACACTAATCCTGTTACCAACAAATACATGGAA
The DNA here is from genome assembly GCA_026936325.1 of Platynereis dumerilii. Classification (NCBI taxonomy): domain Eukaryota; kingdom Metazoa; phylum Annelida; class Polychaeta; order Phyllodocida; family Nereididae; genus Platynereis; species Platynereis dumerilii. Next base: position 52,337,968 of record JAPTHN010000001.1, read on the forward strand.
ATGACGTGACTCATTTACTATGTACCTCAAGACAATCTCACTATCTGTCCAAAAATGTGAGGGACCAAGATCAAGATCTAATTCCTTTCGCAATGTGGCATCCATCTTCGCGGCTAATACCGCAGCCTGCAGCTCCAATCGAGGAATTGTCAGAGACTTGATAGGAGCCACTTTAGACTTGCTGATGATAAGAGCCACACAAATTTGGCCGTCTTTGTTAATACTCCTCAAATAACTAGAACAGCCATATGCCACCTGACTGGCATCTGAGAAATGATGCAACTCTAAAACTGCATCATTAAACATGAAGGGTTTGATTCATCTAGGAATACCAAATCCTTCCAGACCACTGAGAGATTGACACCACTGCAACCACTTTCCAAGTAAGTCATCTGGGATCCTCTCATCCCATGACAACTTCCGAGTAGTTGCTTCTTGTAACAGCAACTTCCCACAAATAATGACAGGACTCACCAATCCAAGTGGATCATAAATCGATGCCAACATACTCAACATCTTCCGTCGAGTCAATGCAACTTCACAACCTGGATCAAGATTGACCTGAAAACAGAACTCGTCGCTTTCGACATTCCAACCTATGCCCAGAACTTTGCCTTTCAAATCCTTGAGAAATTCAACATCACTAGCTCGCTCACTAATAGGAATTGAATTCAATAACTCCTCATCATTGATCACAAATTTTGTGAGATGAAAACCTCCCTGAGAAAGGACATCAATTGTACCACGTACAACATCTAGAACTTGCTCCCGACAAGGAAGGGATTTCAAGCAGTCATCTACATAAAAACTCCTCCTAATAACATCAGAGACCAAAGGATCTACATTGTCATTGTCAAACAACACACGTCGCAAAGCGTACGTGGAACTAGAAGAACACCATATACCGCCAAAGACATGGCGTGTCATCCTGTAACATACGAGTTCACCTGAATCATCAAACCACAGGAAACGCAAAGCATCCCTATCCTCCTTTGGAATCACAACCTGGTAGTACATAGCTTCAACATCGGCAACCATAGCATACGAATGCTCTCTGAAACGCAAAAGAACATTCAACAAACTGTTACTAAGATTTGGCCCTTGAAAACATTTCTCATTCAAAGATTCACCATTAAACTTGGCCGCACAATAAAGACAATGCGTATCTTGCCAGGCTTTTTGTCCGAAACTACTGCTTGATGTGGCAAATACCAAACTCTTGACTCAGACAGGTCATCATCAACAACTCTTTCTGCATAACCCTTGGATATCAACTTCTGCATCTCACCATCATATTGCGCATAGAGACTACACTTCACCAGACTTCTCTTGGTTGCCTTCAGTCTAGACAATGCCATGATGTAATTGTTAGGAACCTGAACTCCTGACTTCCACGGGATAGGAATTTGATACCGACCATCCACTAATCTACACTCAGAATCCCACAACTTGATTACTTTCTTGTCCTCAATGGACCAGGAAGTATCGTCAGTGATGCCTTCATTTTCAACATTCCACAACACATTGATATCGGAATCGACAGAAGCTCTTGCACTAACGAAATGCGAAATAACGTTACACCCCACCGGATTGACAACACAATTTGGGCCATTCAAGGTCCAGCCAACATGCTTCGCACGGCAAACGGCTCACCTTTGTTGCCCCTTCTTACCTCCAACGGAACTAAAGCTTCAGCATGATCTTGACCAATGAGAATTTGGACGTTCCCACCTGTACAAGGAATGGCCAAGCCTTTCAGATGCTGGAATGAAGAAATATTTACGGAAGGCAAACTCACTGGAATCCTATCTACAACTAGCACATTCACAAGATCGATGGTTTCCCTGCCATCAAGGGAAGAAACACTGATATTGACAACTTCAGACTTCATAACTTCATTGGACTTATTCAAAGTGTTGAGGGTATATTTCATAACCTCACCACTAATTCCTAACGTCTTGACCAAATCACGAGAGCAAAAAGTACTGCTAGAGGCAGTGTCTAACAGAGCACTAGTTTTGTAACCCGTATTGACCTGAACAGATACAACTGGCATGAACACCTGCGGCTTACCACTGATATCTATGTTTGCATTTGTAACCTTCCTGGCTTCACCACCTTTTTGTACATGATTAGATTGAGAAACATGCAGAAATTTGGAATGTTTCTTACCACATCCAGTGACATTACAAACATAAGTACTTCTGCAATTTTCTGTAACATGATTTGCATACAAACAAATTTCACATAGACCCTTGTTTTTCACAAATTTCACCCTTTCTGATGACATCATACCTTTAAATTGTTCACAGTGAATCAACTTGTGCTCCTGAGAGCACATAACACAGGGCGGACGCACAAAAGTTCCAGTTGCAAATTGATATGAGGCGACTGAAGTCTTCTTTGGCCAAACTTTTCTTCACGACCTTTGGCCCGGAAGTTTCCATACACTGGGTCTGTAGCAACCTCTACCTCTCGTTCAATGAATTTCACCATATCATTGAGACCCAAATAATCACCCGCATCTATCTTGGCCCCAACTGCCCGTTTCCTCCATCTATCACGGATGAAGGAAGGAAATCTGCCGACAATCTCGGAAATCAAATTTTGGCAATCAAAATCCTTTAGCTTCCCCAGCTGGTCAACGATCATCAAAGTACTTGACAATTGATCTGACAATGCACGCATTTCTTCAGCCGTACGAACTTCCTTACCATGACGTAATCGTTGAGAACACTCTGAACAACCAAATGCTGATTTCCGAAACGTTTCTGAAGTATGGATCTGGCCTCACGATAGCCACCCTCTTTCATTAAGATGCAAGGCTGTATGGCATCGTAAGCGGTACCTTTTGTCAATTCCAATAACTTGGTCAGTCGCAATTTGTCATCAGACGTTACCTTCTCAACTGACTGTTCAAAAGTTGCGATAAATGTGCGATATTTAAGGGGATCTCCCTTGAAAGGTTCAACTTTTACTTTTGAAAAAGTCATCACACCCATCATTTCAGAGTGTAGCGACGATGATAGTTTAACATCTGAATCTTCAATTTTAGATTTCGAATCTGCTTGTGTATTAGAACCAAGCGTATTGTCTAACCAATCTTGAACTTTGATAAGTGAATCTGCATAGTCTTTTTCTACAGCGAAAAAATATTTATCCTCATCCTCACTTACGTCAATATCATCAATGAGAGATACATAGGACTCGTGTGTCTCTTCGAATTTCTTGAATGATGCACTCATCTTGGTGGCAAATTCTTTGACTTGTTCCACATCTTTCTCGCCATCAGTCTCGTCAACTTGTTCATAAACTTGGTTATAGCTGCCTTGTATTGTCGACGAGACAATTTCAATTTATCTTGTTCTTCTTGTTCTGCTCTGCCATGGTTCGGGTCAGAGATGATCTTCAATGCGATGCTTATTTACTGTTGCGGACTTGCGGTTGAATATAAAACTTGAATATGTAGATTGTAGAAGTATCTTTATTTTACACCATCACAGATAGGTAAATCTACAAATAAGAAATAAATCAAGTATAAATATAATGCACAAATAAATTATAAATCAAGAGTAAATATATCAAATAAGCGTCTAAGTAATAAAGAACATTACATTTTAAGCTAAAGTTTTTAAAAATAAACATTTAAACTTTTGTTTTTGTATTTTTGTCAATAATTATGGAAATTCATTTTTTGACCATTATAACAGTGGATATCTAAATTAATAGTTAAAAGAATCAAATACAAGAATGATTCAGAAATATTTAACATAAAAAATCAGTTGAGTTGAGTTTATGTTTTACACCACCTCAGCACCAGAGTGGGCCATTTAGAGGCATAAAAAATCAATTGAAACCAAGCATCAACCATCTGCAATAATTGCGTTATGTAATATAAACAATCAACTTACAAGCATATGCGACTTCTGAATTTTTAACCACAAATTCCACAATTCGACAATCACATGGTCAGTAGGACATCTGGAATTTTCAATACACATTTTACACTGACTTGCTACAAGCAATACTGTATTTTTACAAATTCCACTAGAAACCATAATTATACTTATAGATTTGTAATTTGTCACCATAATATAAAAAACGCAAACTAGTATGAAAGCATTCCAAATTTGAACAACTTTTTTTTGTGTGGAAAATTCCACTGAAAATTTTGTGTGGAAAATTCCACTGAATATTTTGGTTTGGAAATCTCCACTAAAATAAATAACTCATGAAGATAGAAACCGCTACAAATGCATTCAAACATAGACTAATGAATTGCCCTCACCTTATAAAATCCGCCAAGGCATAAAATTTGTATCAGCCAGTTTAGCTGAATACATTGTGACACCAATACACAAAAAATGTAGTTGACTCCTCCAAGTGCCACTGCAGAGTGAATGGAAAATTTTCTGCTACTCAAATTTTGCACAATCACCTCTGCACATGCTCAGAACAACTAGGTCAGTGAGACCCAATTAATGGCCCAGCTGATCAGCTGTTGGGCTCACTGAAGAGTGACCAAATAAACAAAGAAACACATGTGGTGACCACAACACTGAAGCATCACA